>BQNB010009991.1:49599-80773 GCA_026074375.1 Tanacetum coccineum
GTAATATCTCATGATAGAAAGTTAATTTTGTTTAACTCGATTGTGTTTTATGTGTTACTTGTTTTAGGCCTTTAGGGTGTGGTTTGCTAAATTAAGTCTATAGGTATGAGAGTATAAAACATTAAGGACCAAGTGTGCTATTTGTTTAACTTAAATATACCTTATAAAACCTAATTTGCAAGATTAATAAGTAGTGTTAAGATGAGGGGCCAAATATGTCAAAGATAAAATTGGTTTTTAACTCTACCACCCCCCACCCGTCCCCTTCACTGTTCACATACTCAAACACACACTCAAACACACACACGAACACTTTTCACTCGAATCACATCAATCAAGCTGACTCACTCCGTTTCATCTCGAAGGTATAACTGAAATCTTGATTTTCTTCACCTAATCAACTCGAATCCTAAAGGAATTAAACGATTTCACCGCATTTGATTGAAGTTGCCCTAATTATAAAATTAGGGTTCTTAAAATCAAACTGTGGTTAAATCCTTAAATTGATTGAGGGCTTTTGTTGTATTAGGTGTGATATATGTATAGGCTAGTCGAGTTTTATTATTCGTTGTGATTTAATCCTGTTCTTGATTGTTTTATGCTCGATTGAATAGATATATACATAAATATTATATGTTTGTGAGTGAGATTGTTATATCATGATTCAATGGATATGCTAGAATAGAGTTAGCTGTTAGAGTCAATCTAGCACTGGTATGTGCTTAAATACACATACCTTTTACCTTTAAAAACGAGCTGAAATAACCAAAAACGGACTTAAAATGCCAAAGATACGCTTGTTTTGCTAAATGTATTGTGCAGGAACGGATAACCAAGAAAAGGACGAAAAACAAAGCCAAAACAACAAAACCGGACTCGGAATGGAAAAGCTGTGAAGGACAAAGCCAAAGCAAAGCCAAAGACCAGAAAAGTCAAAGTCAAAGTCAACTCAACAAATTAACAGTCAAAACCGGAGCCGTAATTGAAGAATACTATTGGTTGCAATCTCAACCCATCTGATGGGCCGGGAAAGCCCAATAGTATATTAATGAAGACTGTGAAGACCAAATGGGCCCTCAATCAATGACAACAGCCCATTTGTGTGCAATTGACAGAGACTATGAAGACTTTGAAGGCCCGATCCTAGCCCTTGAACAAGCCAATCTCAGCCATTGTACACACAAAACCCACCCAAACCTTATTGGGCCTTAAAAAGCCCAATAACATAAGCCTAAACCTTATTGGGCCCAATACAAACCCAGTTGGGCCCAATACATAACCCAAGCCCATTACTGGCCCAATACCATTTTTATAAACCCTGGGGACCTAAATTGTCAAGTTTAAAAATGTTTGTAAAAAGAAAAAGTGTTTTAAAAATATAAGGGACTGAATTTACAAGTTTCCAAAACTTTTATCTCTTTATAAAACACAAGGGTCGAAACTGCAATTCACCAATTCCTTCTTTAAATCCTTTTGATTAAAACACAAGGGCTGTTTATGCCAACTTTTTAAACTCTTTTATAACTAAAAAGAAAAGAAACAAAAGAAATGGAAAAGAGATGAAACCCGAGGGGTTCTTCTTGTTCTTTTCAAACTTTTTAAACCTGTTAACCAATAAACCCTCACCCCTCAACACCCTTTCCCGCCAAATCCCTTGAGCCTCACACCATCACGAGTTACACCTTAAGCTTTTACCCAACCCCTCTATAACCCGGTTTAATCCATTCCCACACCCCACTAACAAGTTTTACAAGCCAAGTTGGCAATCCCCCTCAACCCGAGGAAAATCTATGGCCGAAATTGATCAAAAAGAAACACAACTCCAATCCTAGGGCTAGGATTGATGCTGAGGCTTCATACTCACACAAGAAACACAAAGACTCAAGCATAGAAGCCTTGGACTTCTATAAAAGGAAGAAAAGACAAAAAGCCCCCCCAAAGATATACATTTTTTTTAACTACTCCTTTCTTTTACCTTTTAAGTTAAAAAATTTTGTAATCTGTAAGTTTCTAAAAAAACAGATGTTTACTTTGTCTAAGATTGTTACTCTTCTTTAATTTTCAATGATTATGAAAAATTTTGTTGTTGTGCTACTGGTTTGAAATCAAAAGGTTAAAGGTTATTGTTTTAAAACTGTTTAACTTGTCTTATTTGGCTCTTAACTTAGCTCATTAATCATGGAATTACCTAATTAGTTCAAGTTTGAGTCAAATACATTTTGTTAAAAAGATTTTTGAAAATAAGGGGGTGTTTGGGTTAAGGGCTAAAACGGGTGAAAATATGGGGGGGGGGGTAATGACATGGGTTTGTGGTCATTAAGTTAACTTTATCTTAGGTGTTTGAGCTTAATTAAGTCTCTTTTGCTAAAGTTTTTTAGTTAAAATCTATTTTCCAAAGTTTTTACAAACATTGTTAAAACTGTTAGTTTTTAAAAGGAGATTACAATGGCTTATTTGGTTAAGCCATTGTGATCCTGAGTAAGGGTGCAAATTGTTGGCATTTGAGTGTTTAAATCAGTTGCCAAAGGTCCCTTGAGTCGTTTGACCTTGTAAGTCAAAACTGCCAAGCATGAATGTCATTTTTCAAAATAAAAAGCCTTCTTTTCCATCTCTGAAATCAGCAGCTTTTCTTTGTTTTCAGAAGCTTAGATTTTGAGCATAAGCTCACACCTAGTAGCCCTAAATCTGTTTAACCTTGATTTGTCCTTTTAAGCAGTTGTGGGCTTATTTGATAAGCTCAAAAAAGTGCTTCTTTGTCCTCTATTGCTTTTGCCCTGGTGCAAAAGCCAAATTCCAGCCCCTTATTTCTTGCAAATTAGCTTAATTAGCACCATATCTTTTTGCAGTTTCAATAAGCCCCTAGGCCCCCCTTTGAAGCCCTAGAAATTTCATAGCTTAAAACTCCCCTCTTAGGTTAGGCTTATCATAGGGTCAAAGTAGATAGATTTTCTTTTTTTTTAACTGTCAATTTAAGCTTATTTCTGTTTGGCTTATTTTAGAGCTTATTTTTACCTACATTTAGTTAAAGTAAGTAGATAAAGCATAGTTTGATTAGTCTCATCACTTTCCAGCTTATTTTGAGCCTTTTAGCTTAAGCAAAAAGCCAATAAGCTGTTTAGGCTTATTTGGCATTCTGCCCAAAACAAGCTTATTTTCTGGCTTATTTAGAACATACTAGACACAAGTGCCTTTATTAAAAATGCTCCCCATAAGTTGCTTATTAAGTTTGCTTTTCTGAGTTTTTAGAAATAAGCACTTTTTAGAATTTAGGACTAGTTTTTAAGTCGGGCTAGCTCTTAGGGACTGTTAGTGTAATTTTAGGATTTCTTAGTTAATTCTGTTAGTTACCTATTTTAGTTAGTTAGTTTATGCACAGTTAGTCTTAGGGAATTACACTTTTAGTCCAAACAGTTGACTTAGGTTAGTTATTTAATTTAATTAATTTAATTTAGGGTTTTAATTTAATTAGTTTAATTATCGCAGGGGGGGGGGGGGGGGGGGGGGGGGGGGGGGGGTTGCTACAGTAAAAATTAGGCGTTTTTATATTTTTAGAATTATCAACTTTTTCTTTATTTATTTTGATTTTTCCAGAATTTTTGCACTTATATTTTCTGTCTTTTTCTATTTTCTTAGTTTTAATTAGTATTTAATATTTCAAAATTCATAAAAAATACAAAAATTAACAAAAAATTATTTTTCTTTTTTAGAAAATTTTCTTTAATCAAATAGTTTGTAGGAAAATTATTAAAACTTGTGTAGGGTGATTTTTGCCCAAATTTCAGTTCCGGGCTCGTTTACGAGTTCGACTTTTTCGTTTCTTACCGTTTTGTTCGCTTTTTAACTCCGATTTTGAAATTTTTTTACATTTTCTTTTAAGTTAGAATATTTTTAATTTATTTAAATTTTAAAATTAATTTTATGACTTTATTTCTTAAATTTTAGTTTTAGGCTTGCGATTTAATTCCCGGTAGTCTATAATTGCATGTTTAATTTAGTTTATTAGTTTTAATTATTTTAGTTAAGTATTTTTAGCCTAATTACGTTCCCCGTAGATTTCTTAGGATTTTCATTGCCATTATTTATGCCCCCGTAGTTTAGGATTTATCCGTATAACTATTTTTGTTCCCCGTAGTATATTTAAGGTTCCCATTTTCCACTGCTTGTTTCCCGTAGAATAATTTTAGTTTTCTTTAATTAATTTTAGTTTATCTAGTTAAAAATCAAAATCATTTGTTTCTCAATTCAAATCATCAATTCATTCGTATCGATTTACCATTCCAGCCTCGTTGGGGATTTACGACCCGGGAAAGCTCTATACTACTTCTCGGTATCATTGACTCTGCTTATAGACCATTCTTACTATATATTTTATATTTTATTATATTATATGTATTTTAAGGTATAGTCTGAGCGGATCAGGGCTTTTCTAAACTCTTGATTCTTTAATTCCTCTCGATGAACACTTAGCTATTTTTTGAAGTAATTAGTCGAGGGGGATCAAGATTCTTAGTTTTCTAAGTGCTAACTTATAGCATTACGTGAGGACACGCAATATCTTAGTATGAGGGATTTTTGGTGTTGATTAAATTCAACATCCATTGACCACTAAAATCGGACTTAAATGACTAAAAACGTACCAAAAATACATTGTATTTGTATGTTTTACGTTTGTATTATGCAGGTAATGGATATCCAAGAAAAGGACAAAAATAGAAGCCAAAACGACAAAACCGAGCACGAGAACGGAAAGAGCGAGAAAGAAAAGTCAAAGTCAAATCAAGTCAAAGTCAACCCCGGGATGTGGATTTGGAAAGAGCATCGAAAACCGAACCCGAAAACGTAAACTGCCAAAAGTGGGCCCACCCGTACCCACCTAGTGGGCCCGGGAAAGCCCACTTATACACTTATATCTTAAAACAAAAAAATAAAAGCCCAAAGTCTAATTTTTATACCCGGCCCAAAAAAAATCAAGCCCAACACCTTATAACTCCCATACCCGATTCCCCTTTTATAAACACCCCCGTTAGTCCTTAAAGGACTAACGGTGCAAACCAACAGAAACCAAAAGGACCAAAGTTGTATCACCACAAGGGCCATGTGTGCAATTAAGTTATATACCTTGAGGGACCATTTTTGCCATTTACCCAAACTAATACCCTGCACCCAACAAACAGAACACCCGTTTTTCCCGCCCCCTTCCATTGTTACTGTTCACCTTCTCCTCCAAAAATTACTCTTACCCTGAGGTTAAACCCACTTAAACCCACATTCTAGAAGCTTAAATGATGCAAGGGGACGTTTATGATGCCTGACTCGTTGGTAATATAAGGGAATGATTGCGTGGACACATCCAAGGGCCAAGATGGATTTAAAGAAGCACAATGATGAGTTAAGGGCCAAGATTGAAGCTTTCTTTTCCTCTCACACAAGAAACACAGACTTAGGAGCACTCCTCCTAGAATGTTCCTTCGACTAGTATAAATAGGTCTCTTTGTAAGCCATTTGGCATGGAGTCTTTTACCTAGTTTTTCTATCTTTCAGCTTATTTTAGTTCTATTTTAGCGTATTTTACTTTTTACTTGTAATGTTTTTAAAGAGTTTAATGAAATTTGTAGTTTGGTTCTAAATCCGTTTTCAAGTTTTTAGCTCACTTTATGTTTCAAAAGCTCTTTATAAGCTCTCTCATAAGCTCACATAACATGTTTTAAATCTTACTTAAGCTTCTGACTTAAGCACTATAAGTTTTTCAATAACTTATAGTGCATAAGTCCACTTTTTAAACTAAAAAGAAAAAAAAATCACTCAAAAAGCTCTTGGATGATAAGCTTGAAATGGAAGGGCTTATGTTATATACTGGCTTGTGTAAACAAGCCAAAGCTTATTGATAAGCTCTATTGAGCATTTTTGTCCTTGTTTAAGCAAAGGACAAAGGTACACCCTCTTTTTCCATTTTTAGCTTATTTGCATTTTTAGCTTATCATTTGCTTAGTACTGCTTATTTAGGCTTATTAATAATGTTTTATGCTCATTAATGCTTAGTTGTAGTTTAGAAATCATTGTGCAAGTTTTTTATTAAAAATCTGTCTTAAAGTAGCTTAATATTGCATTATCTGTTTTCAGCTTATTTAAGTGCTTATTAGTTGTCTAAACTTGCTTATTATTGTCTTTTTAGCTTATATATAATCTAGTTTTAAGAGTTTGTTTATTGAAAATCAAGAAATCAATTGAAAATTGGTAAAAACAGTTTTAAAGGGGTGTTTGGTTTAACTGATTTTATGGGTTAAAATGGGTCAAAATTTCATTTTGACACTTTAGTTAGTTTAGTGTAGCTTAAATTAGTGCAAAAATTTAGTTTGTTTAAGTTTTTAAGTGTTAAATCTTATTGTTAAGGTTTAAAGAATTGGTGGTTTGAAACTGTAGGTTTATAACTGATCTTGTTGGCTCATTTGATTATGCTCTTGCTTATTGTTGATTTGTGATGTTTTTGTATTTATGCATGTGTTAAAACAGGTAGAAACAAAGACTCATTGCCTGCATTTTTTAGTTTTGTGTTTTGCCAAAACTGTCAAAAGTGCTAAGTGTTTAATTCTTTTTTGAGATATTGCATTTTCAAATGCTTGTTGTGGCTTATCCTTTATTTCAAAATGCTTTTAGATTGTTGCTATGTGGTCTTTGGGGTCTAATTTTAATCTATTTGTAGGTTTGAGATCCATAAGGATCTGTTAGAATGCTTATTTTTAAGCTTAAAAGTGTTGTTTTGTTAATTTTCCCAAGTGTTGAATCTGTGTGAGATACCCTTTTCATGAAGCTTTTTAAGTGCTTATTTGAGTTTCAAAATGCTTTTTCTTTAGAGTTTATTGTAGCTTTTTGGCCATTATTTTCAGTGGTATAAGTCACTAAGCCATAAGGATCCTTTTGCTAGCTTATTTTTAAGCTAGAAAAGTCCCTATAGGCCTTTTGGCTTATCAGTTTTTTGGCTAAAAGGTTCAGTTTGCTATTTTAAGCCTATCATAGCTTAATGTTATTGCTTATTTAGGTTTAGCTTAGCTTATTAGGTTAGTATAAACCCATTTTAATTTATTTGGTTTTGCCATTTGCTTATTTGCTTTCTAGTGTAAATTAAGTGTTTTTAACCCTTTTTAGCTTTATAGTCATTCTAGCTTATTGTGCTTGCTTATTGTTATTCTTAAGTGCTTTTTATAGATAGCTTATCATCTGTTTTAGCTTAACTCTCTTTTTGGTTTGCTTATTTGAGCTAAAATAGCTTAACAGTTTGCATTTTATAGGATTAGTAGTGTTTAAGCTTATTCTGCCTTGTTCAGGTTATTTTAGTGCTTATTTGTGCTTTTTAAAAAAAAAGTGTCTTTGTAAAAAGTGCTTATTTTTAAGTTTTCTAAAAATTTATTAAAAAATGGCCAAAACAAAAACACTTGGGATAGTGAGAAGCCCCGGGTGAGCAAGACTCGAACCCGGGACCTCTACCACCCTCACCAAGCGTTTTAACCCCCACACACTCAAACATTGTGCTACAATAGCTCATCCGGTATATCTTTGCACAATCTATTATTTATATACGTTTTAGGCTTTTACTATAATAAGCTGTTTTAGCTTATTTCACAGCTTATTCGATAAGCTGTTTTCACGAGCTTATTTTTCTTAGATTCCTCATTGTTCAATCTACTTTTCCTAATTTTTCAGAATTTTTATAAATAGTTTAGTATTTTTAATCATTTAATTTCATTAAAATCATTTTTAATTCATAAAAAATTATAAAAAAGTCAAAAAATATAATTCTTTTTTAGAAAATTTTCTTTTATCATATAGTTTCTATTAAAATTAGTTTTGCTTCCGTAGGGGTTAAATTGCAAAATTTTATTTTTTAAAGAACGAGATTCATTCCCGTTCACGTTTTTTGTATTTTTAAGCTCAATTCAACTCCATTTTTGTTCTAGTTTTCTTTAATCTTACTTTTTAGTCAATGAGGGTTAGTTAAAGTGAAAAAATAATCATTTAGGTTATCTTTGAAAATTTTAGGGTTTTTAGATTCCGTTTAGGATTCCCGTTTTTCGTTTTTAGTTAAAATTTGTCTTGCCTTAAGTGTTTTTAAGCTTTTGCCTTAGCTTTCCTGTAGTTTTAGATAACCAAATCCGAATCTTGTTCCATTCAAGCATATTCTCAAAACGACTCTCGGCTTTCAATTGCTTTCCTAATCGGGGATAACGACCCAGGAATCATACTCCCGGATTTACTATAACTGTGATTGCTTTTTTAATTCTTACCCTTATATTTATACATATATTTATATATTTATTTATATATTTATATTTATATATGTATTTATATTTATATAGGTACAACCAAGAAGAAGTTGATCATAGACCCCTATAGTTATAACTCTTGAAACATGGCAAAACAAGTCCTCATAGTTATAAGTTTCGGAAAGTTACGATATATACCCTTATGCATGAAAAACGTATCGTTTTTAGTCCAAAATCCATAATAATGATATTTTTCAATATAGAAAGTAATTTGCAGGTTATGGCTTATTAATATAATCTAAAATAAGAAGGTTTAATGTAACGAAAAGTTTTAAAATAACGATTTGTTAAGCCTAGAATCAAAACGGGTCAAATGAAGGTTTTTTTTTAAAATGAAAACGCGTGGGTTTTAAGCTTCAAGACTTTTAAGACATAATGAAAAATACTTATAATATGTTAATAAATTAGTTAAGCATGTTAGGATGGATTATAACAACATTTAACCATTATAACATTTAGTTTTAAGAAAAACGTAAAATTAGGGTTTCGGGTGTACGGTTTTGGATCAAAATGAAAAATGAGCATGAATTGAGTTATAAAACTTTAACAAGAGTTTATTTAGGATCATATGAACATTATAAGAGTGTAGGAGCAGAAGTGAAACATCCAGAACCTGGGTTTGAGCTTATAGCTTGGAAATGGGTCGAAATCAAGACTTTTAGCTTCGTACGCCTAGAATAACGACTCCGGGGCTTCAAGGCTTCAATACTTCTCTTGATTACATCTCTTGGATCTTCTTAAGAACTTATGGAGCGGAGAGTTGCTGCCATTGATGGGTTATAGAGGAGGAAGTGGGGGATGAGTTGAAATGAAAGGTTTAGAGTCCTATTTATAGCCGAATGGCTCCTTGGTGACCAAGGGAGCTTAGAGATCTGGTTAGGACACATATGAGAGCTAGAGGGTGATGTGGAGAGGCTATGTGATGAGTCTTGTAAGCTAGAATGCAAGGTGGAAGGTGATGGAGGTGCTTTGTTTTATGGCGGTGATGTCAAATGGTGGTGTTGGTTGTTTTATGGCCAAGGGTTTTTACTTGGTGACCAAGATGGGTGATGGAGCTGCTTGTGGAGATGTCATGGAGGTGCTAGGGTGAGGGTGTGATGATATCATGGTGGTTCTAGACGTTTTAGGGGTGTTTGGTTTGATTTATACATGGCTGTTTTTGGACAGCCAACATCAGTCTCGGTAAAATGGTTGCCATTTACAAACCGTAACTCCGATGAAGCTCAAACCAGTGAGCATTGTTAGATATTTGAGTCCTCTACAACGTTTAGTTTTACATATTTGGGGGTTACTATACAAAAATTTAGAGATAATAGCCATTTACTACAGGTGTGCAGAATCTGCGCACCTTTGCCATTTCGGCTATAACTAATTCATCCGACGTCGAATCGGGTTGATTCCACCGGCAAAATGATCACAAGACATAGGGCTACAACCTAGTGTTTTCACTTAATACCCAGAACCTATTGATTTGCCCAGATCCTATGTTTTATAGACTGATCCGATTCTGAACTAGGGCCTAGTTTTAGGTTTTAGGGTTAGAACTAGATTAGGGTTTTGTTTTAGGGTTTCTAGGATTTAATTCATGTATAATGATGTTATAATGATGAAATAGGATTTGTAATGTTGTAAATTAAGTATTTACAACTTATTTGATTAATGGTTTAGGTTTAAAACGGATAAAAACCAAGAAACGGGTTATGGTTTAGAAACTAGCTCGGTTTTAGGGTTTAGGGTTTTGAATTAGGGTTTTGAGTGTAAAAAGATGTATGAAAGTTTATGAATAGAATAATTAGGGTTTACACATTGTATATTGAGTGTAGTAGCTTGTACACAAGTGGTGGTGAAGAGATTAGAATGAAAACGGAGGTAAAACGGCTATTTTGGAGATCATACTTAATGACTTGTATATTGAGCTTTTAAGGACTTGTACTTTGATTTGAAGAGATTTTATATTTCAAATGAGATGTTATATTACTTGTACATATGCTTTAGTAGCTTGTGCATTCACTTTAGATGTTAACCCTTCATGGAATTAGGGTTTAAAGGCATACGATAACGGTTTAAAGCCCGTTTTGATATAACGTTGCGAATGGTACATTATAGGAATAATGTACTTTGTAAAAATGATATTATGATATTGACTTGATATATTATGATGATTGCTTGACATATATGAAGATAGGATTGCCATATGTAGGTTGCCTGAGCCCGTTAACTTTAGTTATGCAAGAAATGTTGTACATCGAGATATTGGCAAAGTAAGTAATGTAATAAAGCGAAAAATTTCCCTGAAAAAGGTGAGTTCATATATAATTGATAGATTGTACATCATCTAACTTAATAGATGGATATTTACATTTATGAAAATTACGGGTTGTTATAGTCCCCCATCCTTACAGAAATCTCGTCCCGAGATTTAATTGAATTTCGAAGAGATGATTGAAAACAGATGAGGATATTTAGCACGAATTTTATCTTCGCGTTCCCATGTAAACTCTGGTCGCACTTTTAGAGTTTCATCGCACTTTGATTATAGGAATACGACTTCGCTTAAGTTGCTTGATTTCACGATCCATAATTTCCACTGGTCCTTCTACAAAGTTGAGTTTGTCGTCGAGTTAAAGTTCTTTTATTGGAATGATGAAAGATTCATCGGATAAGCATTTCTTGAGATTAGAAATGTGGATACTACTAAGCTTTTTAGGAAGCTCTAGTTTGTACGCCACTGGGTCAATTCGTTCAAGAATTTTGAATGGTCCAATGTATCGGGGATTAAGCTTTCCTCGTTTTCCGAATCGAAAGATATCTTTGCGAGGTGATGCTTTCAACATAACACGATTGCCAACTTGAAGTTCTAAAGGCTTTCGCCTCACATTGGCGTAACTTCTTTGTCGATGCAGCTTGCAAGTGTTGACGAATTTGCACGATCTTTTCAGTAGTTTCTTGAATTATTTCTGGTCCCGAGATTTAGCTGAATGCCGGAGTGATGTCAAGAAATGATTATGAATTGTAAGAGAGTTGCAAATCATGTTGGATATAAATTTTGGAAATGAACAGATGATGACTAGATACTTAACCGTATGAAGGTAATAATGATAATAAGGAATTTATTTGTACAAACGGATTTGAAAGAAACTTGTTTGTACGAATGCCATACTTAAGCCCACTCATTTATAATTTGTCATTTACAAACAGAGGCGTCCCAATCCTTGTAATTGAGAATTTATAAATTCATAGTTCGGAGGTTTATAATTTCCTTATTCAAATGAAGAAGCGTCCTAATTCATTTCAATAAGATGATTATAAATCATCATATTTAAGCATAAAACATGATATCAAAATGGTATTAGGTAGAAGATAAAACTATGAGAAGGATAATGAGACATTAAATCACACGATACCGATCCAGAAATCACATTTGGAGAATTCGGCATACAATTCCTCCCTTCTGAGTAATTTCAAAATTATTCTCAGATGTTCTGCGTGTTCTTCTTTGTTATAAGAGTAGATAAGAATATCATTGATGAACACTATTATGAATTTGTCTAAGTATGGTTTACACACTTGATTCATGAGATCCATGAATATGGTAGGCGTGTTAATTAAACTAAATTACTTGAATTTTATAGTGTCCATATCTCGTTCTGAAAGCAGTCTTAGGAATATCTTCATTCCTTACTCTTAATTTATGATAGTCTGATCATAAGTCGATTTTTGAGTAAACGCTTGAACCTTGAAGTTGATCGAATAAGTCATTGATTCTGGGTGATAGGTAAGTTTATTCAACTCTTGGTGATTGATATATATTCTGAAGGATAAGAAGAAAAATGGATATCCTGGATATATACCTTTCAGTTTTTATACAGGATATAAGATTTAGTCGGGTTTTGTTTTGGTCACTTCGAGTGATCAAAGTTTTACCGTTGATAGGAATGTGGATGACTTTCTTGTCGCAGAAAATGTTGCCATGATACTTGGATAATTAATCCATACCAATGATGATGCTGAAATAAGATTAATTTTGAAAGGTAGGTTTTACAAAGTCAGAAGGCGACCCTAGATAACGGTACTATGAAATAATGAGGTATAAAACAGAATTGTATTATATCATGAACAACTTGCCTTTATACTTTACATAGTCAAGATTTGACAAGTGTTTTTATTTATACCACACACCCTATGGTTAAGTTCTAACATAGCTATAACTAGGATCTAATTTAGTAATTCGAGGGTCCTTTGGTTTTGCAGTTCCTAGTTTGATGACCTATCTTGTTGGAAATCTGACACTTGACAGTGCAAACTCCTATGTGATGTAGGGTGCATCTTGTACATAAGGGAAGGTATCTATGGTATCCTTTGGCAGGATAAGTACTAATAGTTTCTTGTCTTCTATTCTGCTGGTGGTGATTGTGATTGTTGTGATTATTTTGATAGTTGTTGTTGTTGTTGCGATTGTTGGAGTGGTTATTGTTGTTGCGGTCATTGGGGTAGTTGTTGTTGTTGTACTTTCGTTTATGGTTGTTTTTCTTGTACAGAATTGTGTTTCCTTACATGCTTTATTAACTTCTGGGTCATGGTAATAGCTTCTTCCATTTTCTTGATCTCAGTTTGAGGACAATACTTCTCTATCAAGAGTCTTTTAAATTCAGACCAGGTGATCTTATAGGCTTCTTCTATTCCAATAGACTGGGTAAATGAATTCCACTAGAACAAAGCTTCCTTAGTAAGGGTACTAACAACAAATCTTACTTTGTTCTCCTCAGCACATTTGCTACAGAAAATATTGGAATCAGTCCGTTTAACCAACGAGTGAGACCAAAACATCTCCCGTCCGTTACCATTGAAGTAAGAAGTTTGTTAAACTTCTAAACTTCTCGTAATCACATTTCCTAGCTACCGAAGTTTTTCCTTGGTTCATAGTTGGTATTGTTAGGTACTTCCATCATTTCCAGCTTGTGCTTTAGAATTACAGACCAATACTAGTGAGCAACTAGTGTCCTCGATGGTAGCATTAGTCAGTCCTGGTGCTTCAGATGTAGACATCCTTTTGGGAGTATTCTGTCAACATAAGATAACATGTAATAAGAACCAATACTGATAGTCCAATATCACAAGTCCAATTAATAAAAATTAAAATTTTCATACTTAGAGATATTGAAATAACATTGTGTGAGTACTAACAAGAAAATACATATTCCTTGAAATTACATTGTAGGATAAAGACAGGAGAGATTAAGATTTTCAGATATGAACGTTCAAACAAGCATTAGATTCCTCGGGATTATTTCACCTCCTAGTGGTCGTAGTATGATTTATAATGAGTTATCTAACTCTGCATAGATAAACTTGTTGAAGGGATAACCGGGTGGTGGCCTAGTTAATTGATAATGAAGATGGAGATAACAAGAAATGACATATATGATATTGAAACGGTAAGGTAAAATGGAATTTCAACTTTATTTATAGATAACTTATCTTACATAACCTAAGATCTGACAGGTGTTGCTACTTATACTACGTTTCCTTAGATAAAAGTGATAAAGATAAGGTTTCGATCTAGTAGTCTTGAAGTTCATGAAGTGTGTTCCATAAGATTCTTTATATATAGCTGATGGCGATCTTGGATATCCTCAAAGGGTTTATATCAAATCAAAATCCCAAGCGAACAAAAGAAATCTAGATCTCTATGTCCCCATATGCTTCTTCTGTAGCGGGCTTCCTTAAGTTTGGTTTTCACTTTATCAAAATACCTTGGCATGATTATCCAATCATTAACAAATCTTTCTTTCATTTTCTCAATACAGTAAAAAGAGGGTTCTTCTAAGTAATTCAGAATGCTTTCAGTTTGTTTCTCATGGTGTTCTGCATGCATCTTAATAGAGGTTTTCCCTAATTCATATATCTAAGGTGAGATAGGAGTATAAGTTGAGACTGATGGTGATGCTAGGATACAGGCTTGCTTTCGAGATGAATTAAATAACGTAGTTAAAGAAGAAGACGGGGGATGAATTTGCTTCTTAGGTGGTAATAATTCTTTAGGAACAAGAAATATCGAGGATTAAACAATAGTGAAGGTGGTAATATCGGAGATAGAGTTAAAATAGCTGGTGGAGTAATAGGATCTGGTGGTGGAATAGGTGATTCTTTAGCATAAAATGCTTGTACGTTCTTCAAATACGGATTATTATAGAAAAGTGAGAATGTTGGTGTGATCATACCATCCCTAGAATCTTCTGAAGAGTTAAAAGAAGTGCTTCCTGATGTAGCTGACAAAGCTGAAGTATAGTTATGAATGTTCATAGTGGAAAAAGCATTTTCCATATCGAACTCAGATGAAGTGATAGTAGAACGAGAGGACGAAGACATGACTGTAACCATCCAGTATAATATAAGTTATTTATATAATAGTATAATAGTTACGTATCTTTACATACCATTCCAGAAGATATAGCGGCACAGAGGACTTTATTGGATGGAAAAAGAAAAGTAGTTATAGTTAAGGTTTCAACCTTGTTCTCTATAACGTAGGCTCTGATACCAAATCTGTAACACCCCCATTTTTACATATAGCAGCGGAAGCTAATCTGGGGTATTACTTCAAAGGTACAACAGTCATAATCATAGAAAACGAATAAAAAAGAGTCGAATATAAAAAATCATATATCATTCATTATTTCATCAGAGGTTTTTGAACAAAAGAGAGGTCCAACATCTGAATTTACAAAATAGTAATGATACCGGTTTTATTCCATCTTCATGTCCTCAGAGCCACTCCGTGCCAATTATTACCAGAGATAAAACCTGCTAAAAAGTCAACACAAAGGATGTAGTGATATATCCATATGTTTAAGTAATATAATATGAAAGCAAAAGCGATATTCGGGTACGTTGATATACACCCCGATATTGAAAACATATTTTAATATTGCAATTAGCCAATGAATCCGAAGCCTTAGGGTATAGTGATACGTTATAGCCCCTGCGGGTACCTTTGCCAAAATACCCGCGTGATTTCTAATGATGTGCAATTGGTTACACGTAACTGGGTACACCAACGGGGAGTCCAGCCCAAATAGATCTATAGCATATATCTATTCACAGCATTCGCGCTCTCTCAACCGGTCATCCGGATCAAGAGATTAACGGTTCATGATATTGGGGACTTAAAGGCAAAGCAGTTACTTAGGCAATAGTAAATTGAAATAGCATACTGAAATAATTGCATTCATGTTTATAGCATGTATCCCCCTCGCGGGTTTATAAAACATTTGAAATATTAAAATGCGAGGCTATGAACTCACCTGAACAGTTATAGGGAAATTGATAGCAATGTATATGAAATGAATAGTAACGCTTCGTCACGGGCAACCTTGGGTAAAATATGTCAAAGTCTTAGTGATTGAAAATGTAAGATTTTATATTGATGTCGGTTTTGATATTAAAATTATCATAACACCGTTTGGGCCATCATAAATCAGAAGTCATTCAGTAAACGTATAAGATCATATGTCAACTATTAAATCGTAAACCCAACAAATCAGTCAGAACATTAATACCATATGAACCCTTAATATGAAATCTCCCTAGTATTGTGTTATTATTATGAAATCGGACTGATTTTTGAAAGCACGTTGAGATAAATGATAAACTGGATTATTACATAAGGCGGTTTTAAGCATTTATCAATATCTGGAATGTCACGGCACGTCAAGTCGTTAATTAAAGTTATGTCTGGTAATGTTTTGAATGTGTTTTTATACTTTTTCAAAATGTTACATTTTAGACCCTTGAGTTTGAAAAGTGGCAGAATATACCCTTAGAGTTTGCACTTTTATGACTTTGGTCCCTTAAGTTTAAAAGATATACCAAGTAAACCTTGTACTTTAAAAAGTGACATAATAGACCCTTGTAGTTATAACTTTGATAAAATGACACTTTTAGTCCTTTTAGTTATAAGTTTCTTACGATATATACCCCTTGCATGGATAATTTTAACAAAACATGTCCAAATTGTCATGCAAGCTTATTTTAACAATTTAATAGACATTTATAAGTTATAATAAACTAAAATATGAAGATTTAACACAACGCAAGTTTAAATTAACGATTCGTTAAGCTGGGAAGTAAAAACGGGTCCATGATTAGGTTTTAAAAAAGAAAACGCGCGAGTTTTTAAGCTCAAAAACTTTCGATGACTATCAAAGCACTTATTTTAAGGTTAGTTAAGCTTATTAGGATAGATTTGATAACAATAGTTATACAAGCTTAGCTTATAAGATTAAGTAAAAACAGAAATATAGGGTTTCTGGGTGTACGGTTTTGGATAGACAAAAGGTATAACACATAGATTTGAAAGTTCAAAGCTTATATTATGATTTAGCATATCATATGATCATTATAAAGGTATGAAACAAATATGAAGCATAAAGAACCTGGTCTTGAGCTTATAGCTTAGAAACGGGTCAGAATCGGGACTTTTATCTTCGTACGCCTAGAATAACGACTCCCGAGCTTCGTTTCTTAGTTTCTTTTGCTTCCTTTCTGTACTTTAGACTTCTAAAGATCACCAAGTATATATTAAAAGCAAATTATTGCTTCTATTAAGGGTTATAGAGGAGGAAGTGGTGATTAAGAAAATGGAAAGTATTAGGTTACTATTTTAAAGTAAAATGATCTTGGTGACCAAGTTAAGACTTATGATCTGTTAGGACAAGTGTAATGGCTAGATGGGGTGATTGAGAGGGTCTAAAAGGGATGTGTTGGTTAAGCTAGAAACTAGCTTTGATGTGTTGTTTTCTTCTTTGCATGCCGCGGCTAGAATGGAGAAACAAGGATGCATGTGATGAATTTTATACAATAAAGGATGAAGATATTTTAAGGTAGTAGGTGCTAGTAACACTAGGGAGGTTAAGGTTTTCATGTCACTTGCTGTGCTAATTGCAGAAAATTAAGTTAAAATGGTCATTTTGCTAGGGTTTTGTATTAGTGTTCACTATGGCTCATTTAGGTTTTTTAAGCTTGGATTTCTTATATACTTGATTAGGAATGATAGGTTACTGATCCTAAGACTTATATTAAGGGATTATAAACAAATTTGATAGGTGGTTTGAGGTTAAAATTGTGTAGAAATAAGTAAACGGTTGCAATATCATAATAAAGTGGCATAATTAGGGTTTTCTGGATTTATTTCTTATATAATTGAAGTATAATGGTGAAATGATGATCGAATATGATTGGTAATATTGTAATTTATATTATTACAACTTATTTAAGTATTGGTTTAGGTTTACAATGGATAAAAATGAAGAAACGAGTCATGGTTCAGAAACTAGCTCGGTTTTAGGGTTTAGGGTTTTAAATTAGAGTTTTGAGTGCAAAAAGAGAAGAAATCTTATTAAATGAAATTTGTAGTGTTTAAAATATTTGTAAAATGAGTGTAGTATCTGTACATACGTTATGGTGAAGAAATTAGAATGAAAACAGAGGTAAAACGGCTAAATTTAGGAGATCATGCTTAATGACTTGGACAGTGAGCTTTGTATAGACATGTACTTTGACATTGAAGAGATTTGAATAAGTTCAAATGAAGATGTTTTATTGCCTTGAAAAAAATTTCTTTAGAATGCTTTTACTTTCACTTTATATTTTAAACCTATCAGAACTAGGGTTAGAGGCCTCCGAAGTTTTAAACGTTTTAGAAGCCCGTTTTGAAATAACGATAGTGAATGGTACATTATAGGAATAATGTACTTAAAAAATGAAATAATGAAATAGACTTGATAATTATGAAGATAGCATGACATATATTAAGATAGGAATGTCATATTAGTGTTTTTCCTGAGACCACCCAGTTAACTTTAGATAATGCAAGAAATGTTGCATAATGAATATTACAAAGTAATAATGTTAATGTAATAAATCCCAAATTATCCCTGAAAAAGATAGTTCATATATAACCTTATATAGATTGTACACAACTAACTAATAAGATGGATATTTACATATATGTTAAAAAACGTGGGTTGTTCATAAGAAATATTCAACACATATAATGATATTAGAACTATGCTTTGAAGCTAAAAATCATTGTTATTGAGATGTGTAATAGTGTAAAGGCCGATTTAACACAATTCCACTGTAAGGCTAGTAGTACAATTCTTTTAGGAAGCGAGTTAACAACACCTTGTACACAATGGCGCGATAACATCATCCTTGATAGGCGAGTTTAAAGAACACCATACACGAGGCTAGATAACAACATGCCATTCAAAGTCGAATTAACAATTGCCTATATTAGGCTAGTTAACACTACGCCATCACTATGCGATTTAAACAACTCAAAGAATGTGATTATTAACAACCTCAATAGGAGGCGATTTTAACAACATTTCCTTTAAAGGCATTTAAAACAATCCAATAAAGGAGTCGATTAGCAAAAGCATATAAGGATTATTAAGATTGAAGTCTTTCTGAAGCAATTTTACCTACTCCAGTTAGGTAGCAAAGTAAAAATTGTTTAAATAAGACAATATAATCAAGTTAAGTAGGCTATATATCAAGGTTCAACAAGGATATCTCAACATGTCTTAGGTTACCTTATTCTCTACAAGTTAGTTTGAATAGGATTCCCAAAAACATAATTTTAGTTGTCTTAATGCCTTTCATATTATGCCTAATTAAGTTGCCATTCGGTTGATTAGATCTTATTCAATAATGCTAAATGCCTTAATGAGCCTAATTGTTAAAATGATGTCACAACATGAATCAAGCTTAAGTATTCAACAATCAAAGGCCTTATAGTATGTTATATATAAAATTGGTTATATGTATAGACTGTATTGGTCAAATCTTAGCAGAATCATGAATACCACTCAAGCTCAACAGAAAGCCCTTGATGATGCTCTTGTTGCCCCTTCGGACCGTCTTGAGTTCAGGAAATGCAACATGAGACTCAAAACATATATCAAACCAAAAGAAGCTACATTTCAAGTGGTGCTAGATGCTCTTGATCTCACTCCCTTCTACCAAGCATTCCTGATCATTGCAGAAGTTCCTGATATTTATATGCAAGAATTTTGGGCTATAGTTTCTGTTCATAAGTCATCCATCACGATAAACAAGAAGAAAGTCTCTCTTGATGTTGATATGTTCAGAGAAATTCTCTAGTTTTACCCTAAAATTCCAGGATAAAAGTTTGAAGACCTCCTATTAGAACATGATATTCTATCTTTCATCAGAAATCTTAGGCACACTGGAGACATCACTTATCTCACTGATGTGAATGTTGACTACTTACATCAACGATGGAGAGCATTTGCTACCGTCATCAACAAGTGCTTAAGTGGGAAAGAAACTGGAATGGATAAGATACGACATTCACCCGTGCTTCAAACCTTGGTGTATGTTCCATAAGAGAATATCGACTAATGTACCAACTCATGAAGATCTTCCTGATCCAAATGAAAAATAAAGATTCTAAGAAGACAAACAAGATGTTATATCCTAGATTCACAAAGATCATCATTGATTACTTCATGTCAAAGGATCAGTCTATTTTAAGGAGAAACAAGATGTTTTGGCACACTGCTCGGGATGACACCATGTTTACCTCTATAAGATATATCTCCAGACACGAAGATACTCAAGTATATGGTACCATTCTCCTAAAGGAATTAACAAACCAAGCAATGTTGCAATCTAAAGCTTACCAGACATACTATGCCTTTGCTTTTGGAGAGAAAACTCCAAAACCAAAGTACATTTGAAAGAAAGCTGATTCAGACACATCTCCCAAGAAGAAGCCTGTTCAAGCTACTAAAGGTACCATACTAAAGACTTCAGCTAAGGTGGCTAAATCTGACAAGAAGAAGCAACCTGCAAAGATGCCAAAAGCCAAAGGATTAAATGTATTATCTAAGGTTGCATTAACTGAAGCTGAACAAATGAAGCTGGCTACCAAAAGAAGCAAGACTCAATTTCACAGCTCTCATGCAAGTGGCTCAGGTGATGGAGTTGACACTCAGTCAAAGGTTCCTGATGAGCAACAACAAAAGGTCACTGGTACAAATGAAGGAGCTGGTGTCATACCAAAGGTTCTCAATGTACCCAAATATGACTCAGAGAGTGAAGAAGAATCTTGGACATTTAGTCAAGATGATGAAGATGCTGAAGAAGAGTCCGACAAGAATGATGACATTGAAGAAACTAGATCAAATAATGATGGAGATGATCTTACTTATCCCAACTTGTCAACTTATAAAGCAGAAGACCAGTAAGAAGAAAAAGCAGATGAAGAGGAAAAAGAAGAAAAAACAAATGATGAAGAAGTGTCTTCTGATCAGAAAGTGTCAACACCACCAGATTATGAACTCACTAAAGAAGAAGAAAATAAAGAGGATGATGATAAGGATAAGGAAGGTAAACAGGAAGAAGAAGAAGAAGAAGATGAATTGTACAGAGATTTAAATATTAACCTGGAAAGAAGTGATGCTGAAATGACTGATGCTCAAGCAAATCAAGACACGGAAGATACTCATGTGACTCTAACAAATGTGCCTCCAGTAGTGCAACAACAAAGTTCTTCTGTTTCATCAGACTTGGTGTCAAAGTTCATTAATCCTTCTCCGGATATAGGCATTGACTCAATCTTATATCAAGACACTCAGTCAGATACTCTCATCAATGTACCAATTTCGATTGCTGCAGAGACACCTTTTTCTGTTACAACAATTTCTCAACCACCTATTCCCAACATTCAACCTCTACAACAAACACAAACTTCCAAAACAACAACAACTAATCTAACAATGACTTTGCCAGAAATTCCTAACTTTGCATCCTTATTCCAGTTTGATCAAAGGGTATCCGCATTGGAATCTGAAATGTCTAAGTTTAGCAAACAAGACAATTTGCTGAAGCTGTCTCTTCAATTCTGGGCATTATTGATTCATACATTGCTTCCAAGATGAAAGAAGCAGTGGATGTGGCTGTTTAGCTACAAACAAACAAGCTCAAAGAAGAAGCTCAAGCAGATAATCAAGAATTTCTTAATCAGGTAGACTCAACTATGAAGGAAATAAATAAGGAGCAGGTTCAAGCTCAAGTCTCCAAGATCATGCCAAAGATTGAGAAATATGTAACAGAATCTCTAGGAGCTGAAGTGTTGGTTAGATCAACCAATAAACCTCAGACGTCTTACGCAGTAGCAGCTTCACTGTCAGAATTCGAACTGAAGAAGATTCTTATTGACAAAATGGAGACCAATAAATCAATTGATAGACAGATCAGACACTTAAAAGAATCTCTACAATGCATTGGTCGAATCGTACAACACTAACAAAGTCATCGTTACATCATATGATGGTGTTGTCATACTGAAAAAAGAGGACGAGATGATCCAAGACAAGGATGAAAGACCCCTCACCGCAGGAATCAAACCGAGGGTCGAAGAGAAGGGAATCAGTCAAAAGAAGCTGAGTTAACAAAAGTAAAACCAAAAAATAAGAAGTCCCCCAAGTCCACAATTCTTCAAAAGTGCATTACAACACTCAAACTACAATCCTTTAGGCAAGTCTGTCATGTCATAGATCATGATCAAATGGCTGCAGATTTGGAATTCAACCACAATCAAGAGTTCAACACTGTGGAATGAAGAAGAATCCCTGCAATAAGACACTTGAATGATGATGTATGGCCATAGATCCATCAATACCTCCAACTCCAGATCGTGAATGCAAAAAAAAAAGATTGTTAGAAACCGACCACCTTACCTTGGATCATACAAATTGCTTAAGTTGCAGGCACTCATCTTCGTTTTAATAAGTTTTTTGGCTACTCCCATTGACTTTCTACTGCCTTCCAAAATGCACCGACAACAATTGATAAACTGACTCAAGTAAGAATAGACCGACCCCAACCAATGATCGTATAAAAGGCACGAGCAAGAGTGTAGTGGAACTAGAGTACCACTTAGAAGAAGTCTTTAAAGCTACCAATGATCGATTAGACTGACACAATCCTGAAGGGAATCCATATCCCCATGATCTCAACAAGCTCCTACCCGTTAATTCTGAATGAACATGTTCGTCAAGTTTCCCCTTGGATCACTTCATCAACAACGATCTCGAATATTTGAAAGGAGGGAGCTTAAGTCAAAAATACACCACTCCCATCACCAAGATGAAGGCTGTTGATTATGGTCCAAGGATAAATGGATTGAAGACATAGATTCTAGTATATGGAGTCTAAAAAAGTTTGTCTACGAGACAACATACTTAACTGTGGGAAACAAATCATTGGGGTCCAAAACATCATAAATTTACGGATATGCTTCCAACATGAAACCAAAAGAGACTAACTCATACACATTATTATTACAGTACACCAACCACAGATCATGACATGGTTTGGCTACATTCCTCTGAATAGATATATTGTTCGAAGACAGGATGATCACTATACAAGTTTTCGAGAAAGGCGACTTCAAAAGACATCGTCGACAAGACATTGAAGATATGTTACTTTTCCTTGTTCAAGATAAGCAGACCAACCTCAACTTAGAAGAACGGTATGTACTGAATGTTGCTCTACGAATGTTCACTAGACGTATTGCCATTCAAGAACGTGTGAAAGATCTACAATTGGGAGGAAAGTTACCAGAAGAAGATCAACGTCACCAAGCCTAAAACTACCAGACCCGGCCTCAAAAAAAGGGACCCATTCACTCCATATCAAGACCCTCAAGGATTTACTTATGTTGACAACCAAGAGAGAAACAGGTTGATGCGATCAAATGAACTCTACAAGTTTAGTGATAGGACATTAACTGGGCTTCGAACTTCATTGGATGACATCACTAAGAATATCTGAAAGGAGTACCTACCATAGAGAAGATGGAGTACATTGGAAAATAAAAGAGCTAATATCATGATCAAAGCGATTGATAAGCTGCTGAAGGATAGAAGGATGATGAGGAGCATCGAAAAGTTTGTTAGTGGAAGGCACTACGGAACTGACCTACGGCTTCTTCAACAAACAATATGACTTTGTCATATTATGTTCATCTTTATAAGGTCATTTCGTATATCATAAACTTGTGAATATGTATATATATAGTGTAGACTTAACAATAAGGCATATATAGTGTTTGAGTAAGAATTTTCAAGAATTTCTTAGTAAATTCAAAAATTTTCAAATTAACATACTCAAACACCATATAATACCCTCATAATTTAAGGGGGAGCATTAAAATGTTCCAATAATCGGCTTGTTAATAATTGGACATTTTTCTCCCGAATGCATATATATTTTCAATTAATTAATATCCAAAATATTAAAAGATTTAACATTTTTGATAAGGGGAGAAAAATGATTAAAATATATGGCTAATAATATGATTTTTAAGATCTCAAGTGTACGCTAACCCATATATGTGCTAAACTCTTTTGATTAATCGATACACATATGAAAGAGGAGCAAATGGTTACGTGTTGGCTGAAATGTGGAAGTACCAAAGACCAACCATTTAATTTACTATATTGGAGTTATAAGGTGGTTAAGTTTAGGTATCCATTCCCATGATCCAGCCAGAACCAGAGGGATCTACCCAGGGATATTCCACTAGATAGTGTAGAAGTCCTTATGTATGAAAAAAGGAGTAAAGTAAGATTAAGGGAAACGTTCCGAATGAGATAGAGCTAGTACTGGAACAAACCCAACAAGGTTCTGGTTATAAAGTCTCGGTAAGCGCTGAATGGGTTGAAGAATTAAAAAGAAAAGTTAAGATGAAGGGTGAAAAGAAACCCTCTTTACACTTAGGCAGAAACCGGGTCAATACATCTGCTGTTAAGAATCACAAAGATGATTGCTGGCATTAAAGACTGGCATCATGGACCTAGTGATGCAATGCACAACCATCCCTAGCCACTCAGAATCTCTTAAAATATTTTTGTTTCATTTCTCACGGAGATTACACGCATTTCTATCAACTTTCTCACTCCGAGTTAGATGGTATTAAAAAGGTAGCAGTCTACTCCAGCCTCCGATCACTAAAACCAAAGCGTACTATTGAGTCTAAAGCCAAAAGAGATCATCCATAAATATCATTAGGACACTTTTCAAAATTATGCTTGATAATTCACACAATGTGAAAAACAATAAATATGTATAAAGAGTCCTACGCATTATCCTTGTGATTTTGCCAGAACATCCGAGTGATACTTAAGTATTCACAATGAAGATGGAGCTTGAGCCAACATCAAACAAGCTCATGGTAGGTGACTTGTGTGATTCTATATGAATCAAACTTATGACAGCTGGAAAGAAACGATGGTGCGATTCTTAATGAATCAAACTTGTTCCAGTATATGAATTGATGATTGATGATGAACTTTTGAAATGATTAACACTCTCGATGTATTACAAAACCACTTTAGCAAGTGACACGTCAATTGATTTTTCAAATCAGTTTTTATTTCAATCGGTGAGATAGTAACTCGCTGGTTCACTCTTATCGTGATGTCTGCTTTTGAGACGTTTCGATAATGAGAACATGCTGAGTTTGATGAATCTAATACATATGTGTTACAAGATCTCAGATATTCAGCGGAAATACTGTCAAGGTGATTCTTTTAAATGAATCTACCTGATCTCACAGGACGATCCTCTAAGGATTCGAAGTTCTCACCAAAACACAGGTGAATGACAAAGCCATATTCTTCCCCCTTATTGCTAACTATTTTAATGCAGGATACTTAAAGATGGAGGTGAAGGTACCTGATTCCAGCTGTCTCAAAGATTCATAACCACATGCTCATACGCCGATCCGCAAAATATATAATGACATTTATGAAAAGCTCAAGTACATGTTCAAGACTTCTGTACTCTCGATACCGTAAGTCCTTTTGAAGCGGTCGGAAGTGTTAAGTAAAGAACTTTAAGATAAGAAAGAGCATTATTAAAAGCTTTTCATAGTTTTTCAAATCAAGAAAGGTTATGTGCATGTCAGTCAAAAGTCACAAGTTCAAAAGATGGGCAAGGTTTACAAGTTGGCAAAAATATATTATGATTGGTTGATGATCCAAGGTGCTCAAGATCACATACTCACATAACACAGTCAGATAAATGAAATGCCTCAAGCTATAGTCAATGATTCATCTAACGCCATTTTCACAAGAAGAGAAAAAGGAAAGAAGTTCTCTCGAGCACAAGAATGAAGACCTTCATTAGTTTGCTAGGTTTAGTTATCTTATAAAAATGGAGTGACCTCACTTAGGGGTTGATGTTAGGAACACGGGAACAGTGTCGGTCATTCCATAGATAACTGTATTAGCTCGTTAAGTTAATACTTAGAACTTACTTAGGAAGTTAGCTAAAAGCCTATGGATCAATACCCTCTGGTGCACATAGCTCACAGTCTAATAGTAGGTTTTTTTTACTCTTTTCCATGCCTTAGTGAAGGGTGGTTGGTTGTATCACTGTCAAAATAGTTATTTCTATTTCTCTCTTTTACTTTCTCTCTACTAGAATACTCCTTCATACTTCTCTCTTAGGTCTTGTTTGATATTGAGATTACTTGGTATTCTTCACGCCCATTCTAATGCTGTCCCCATGACTGTTAAGTTTCTGCGACTTGAAGCACTTGGTAACAACAAGTTTCAGCCCACGCTTATAATCCATCTTCGCCCGGTAATTGTAGGCAGGTAGCTATGGATAAAATTCATCATTCTAAATAAGGGCCATCCCCATTCAGGTACGCATCTTTACCATAATCTTCTCAGTAAGGACTTTGACCTATCCTGTATGGCTGCGATTTGTTCTTTAAAAAACTCATAACCAACGACTTGGTTGCGAAGTTTGGCACAAGTAGTCTCCAGCGAAGACACCTGCGAGACCAAAAACAATTGTAGTAGAAGAAAGACAAAAATATAAAATGGATTAAAGATAGAGACAATATATAAATACCTGCATCAGTAGGCCACTCTTATCAGAACTTCCAGAACGCAAAACTTTTCTTAGAAGCACGCATTCTTTGCTTCAAGAGTTGAATTTCTCTCTTTCAAATGATTTTAGCTCGGTAGCTTGGGAGAGCTTCTGTAGTTCAACATGGCAACACAATCACGGAGGGCGGATTGCTTACCGTGACCTCAGGTTCTTGTATGATACGAGTTTTTCAAGCTAGCAATCTTAGCATTTTTCTCCTTCAATAAGTTAGTCTGCTGGGCGCACTCCTCCTCCAAAATTTTCTTATTTCTAAGAGTGTGCTTTTCCCTCATCCGGACCTCAACACCAAGGCACATCTGACGTTCCGCCCCCACATTGAATTTAGTATACAACGGATCATACTTCATAGCATAGAGTTGAGAAAAGAGGGCAGGAGGAGCCAGCTGATCCGTTAAGGTACGACACCTGTAAGGATCATCCAGAACAGACTCGTTGGTAACAGTCCACTTGGGAACATATACCCGGTATAGGGTCTCAGGGTTCAAATCCTAAATAACATAAAAGGAATCTGTAGAAAGTTCTGGATGGACCGGGCTAGAAGGACCTGCAACATCATGCTCGTTGGTAGACATGGAGTCCTTAAAAAGTGTAGGGTTCACAGGCATAACCGTGACTTTAGGCACCAAAACTGGAGGGTATCTCAACAGACAATAGGTGGTGACAACCGTCTGGTCACACTGCCGGGATCCCAAAATAGTGGACCTGGACAAGAGAAGACACTTCAACATCCGCAACATGGGTACCAGAATGATGAGATGAATCCGTAGAAATTACAAACCTCACGGCCGCAGGTTTAGTCCGTAAGTTACGACCAGAGAAAGTATCTGGGTCGTGGTCACCCCATTCAACGCTCGGCGTCTGGGGTTCACTCAAAATAGAAGTAGCCATGAGGCATAGTGGCTGCTAACATAACCCCATTTCCAAGATTAGTTTACTGTTGTCTAGCTGGCTCTGCCATAGCTGACATGACGTATTCTCCCACAGTTCCTAGCAGAGCACAGACGGTGCCGCTATTCATCCCTTAGTTTCTTGGGGGAAGAGATGGAACACTAGCACCTTTGCTGCTTTTCATTTTTTTCTTCAATCTCCTAGATTCTCAGCAACATCTTCAAATTATAGGTCAACAATTGCTTCCGTTCAAAGCGCAACATATTCACATCCACTGGGTAGAATGTTCCTTATCAGCACCACTTCCTTCATTAAACAACCTGTCGATGCTCTCAGTCATGTTGCCCTCGCTACTCGCCTCAGTAACTAGAATGGGAGGAGCAAGCAGAACAACACGTCTGCGAGTAGCCTCAAGCAGCGGAACCTGGTCGCCTACTTTTTCCATCTCACCCATTCTCACCTTGGTGGGTTCAGCATGATGAATGAAAGAAAAAAGATTCATAGCTGCAAAGCAATAAAAATGAATAATTAAAAACAGAGTGGAAAGGAAAAACAAAATAAGTAAAGAAAATCCACCCACCCTCATTATTATCATCCAAGAAAGAAGGATAACTATTCTCATCAAACTCATAGTAGTGACTTATCCCAACCCAACATAAAAAAGGTTCCGGAAATTTCCGGAACGGAGCAGTTTGGGTACGGAGGAAGTCACACACTTTCGCATTATACCGAGAAGGTTTGGGAAAAGGATCTTTCTTCAAGGTTTTAATTGTGTGCAACAGCATGGAAAGAGGAAAAGCGGTAGCATCTGTAACGCCCGTTGCCCATTAAGGTATTATTTTATAGTATAAATAATATAATTAATTATGAGAATGCATTTTATATGAAAATGGTAAAGTTATAAGTTAGAAATAAACAAGTGTAAAGTTATCTAAATATAAATGCCTAAAGTAAGAGAAATAGAACTTGGAGGACTAGAATTGCTAATGGAACAAACTTAATTATGTAAATATCAAAGTTATGAAATATCTAGCATTCTAGACATTTCCAAAAAGTGTAGGTGTGTGTGGTTGGTGTCGACATTCACAAGAAGAAGGAGAGAAATTAGGGATTCCATCAATATTGTAAAATTGAACAAGGAAGAAGGGAGATTAAGCTATTAGGAACCTTTAATTGCCTATCCCCACATTCAAGTAAGTAATTTCTCAATTTTAAAATTAGGGTTCATGTTATTAAATTGGGTAAAGTGATTGAGAGTTAATAATTTATGATACTAAACATTAATTAGATGTTATTAGGGTAAATATACAAGTAGGAAGCCAAGAAGAAAGCAAGTCTTGTGTTCAAGTAGGAATTTAGAGACTCAAGTGAGGTAAGTATCTTGACTAAACTTATAATGAAATCATGATGTTAATTATGATGTTTGTAATGTAATGTACAAGGAGTTGTGTATGTTTGTTTAGCTTGGATCCAATGCTAGAATGTAAATGTTAGCATAATTATTATGCTTGTTAAAGGTATGTTAAAGTGATATGAATATCCTCCTTGTTGTGTTATGGTTAGTTTGATTACTAACTATAACATGTTGAATGTAGTTTAGGTCAAGTACTTACTAAGCTTTTGCTTATAGTTTAGTTGATGAATGTTTTTGTAGGTACAAGTGGTGTGGAGAAAGGTAAGGAGAAGGAATAGTTATGACTTAGATGGTTGATTGTTGATTTGATAAGTGAAGGACCCCTCTTTTGGATCAAGGAATCACAAACGTTGAAGCCCCAAGTGTCAATCTTCTATTTTGGTATAATTATGTTACTTTTGGGTCTTTGTGTTTCTTTTAATGTCAAATCATTTTAGTTTATGTGTTTTAGTTAATATGATAATGGGTCCAGTGTAAATGATATTAAGGTTATGAATGGGGTTTTTAGGGTATTAGTAATGTGTTTAATTGATGTTTTTTGGGTTAGTGAACTATGACCTGTTATCTTGTTTATTGATGTGGTTTATGTTGGTGCACTTATAGCCGAATCATAAATTGTTAAAAGTGCAGGTTTTAGGGTCATTTGAGATCTGTTACAGAAGGTTGGGGTTTTTGGTATTTGAGTTTCTGCAGAATTTGACAGATTCTGCAGGTGTTCTGTATCAGGGTACCAATACGGCGTATCCAACTAATGAATACGGCGTATTGGGCAATACGACCACTGATATGGCGTATTAAAAGTCTAAGTGTAATACGACGTATTCAATTAATGAATACGGCATATTCATACTTTGGTCTATACAGTGTGTCCGTATCTACGAATACAAAGTATTCGTTCATCAGTCCAATACGGCGTATTTCAAAACAATGAATACGGGGTTTATTGACTATAGTTCACAGAAGGTTTGATATCTTTTTTTGCTCTAGTTTTCATTTGGGGGTTGTGATATATATTCCTTATAAATGTATTTGAGCTTGTGTATGCTGCTGTTTCCAAAGTGTGTCTTCAATTTTATATAGTTTGTTAGTAAAGTCAAATTATGAGAAAATTTTAGAATATTTTTCTTGGGTCGTTTAAGGGGAGTTTCAACTTGGTATCCGAGCCTTGTGATTGGTGGATTTTACACTATATATATAATATATAATAAAATATAAAATATATATAATCTAAAAATCAAGATCAATGATACCGAGAAGTAGTATAGAGTGTTCCCGGGTCGTTTATCCCCAACGAGGCTGGACTGGAGAATCGATACAGTCGAAGATTTGAGTTTGAAGGAGAGAATTGAATTGAAAGTGTGGAAAAGTCAAATTAGATAATAACAAACTAAAACGTTTAAGAAAATCCTAAAAATTACTAAATTAAGCTGAAAAACGGGAGCACGAAATCTGAACAAAGGGGGGAAAAAAACCTAAAATCTTAAATAATAACATAGAGAAATTTTTGCTTCTAAATACTTCTAAGGGACAAATACGAAGAATGAAAAAGAATAGACCGAGAAAACGGAGTTCGTTTGACCCAAAAAGATTTAGTTCAAGACAAAAAAACGCACGGGACCGTTCTTTAAAAAAGGAAAAGTTGTAAAAATGACCCTACGAAAATTTTTGTATTTTTCCTACAAACTATATGACAAAAGAAAATTTTCTAAAAAAGCAAAATATTTTTTTGATAATTTTTGTATTTTTTATGAATTTTTAAAAGTTTTAGCTAAATTAAATTGTAAAAAATACTAAACTATTTCGAAAAATTCTGAATTTTTTTCTAAAAATACTTTACACCATATAAGTCCTACGAAAAATGAGAAACAAAAATTTTCTTAACGAATAAGCCCCCGAATAAGCTGTTTCAGCTTAATAGCTTATAAAGCTCAAAACACCTATAAGTATTCAAGCCCTTGAGTCTTTAACGAAAAAGACCCAAGGGCGCAGTGGTAAGGTGTGTTATAAAGGGGGTTTGTATCGAGAGGTCACGGGTTCGAGTCTTGCTCACCCGGACCTCTTGTCTTTCCCCCTTTTTTTTATTTTTGAAAACTCTAGGGTAGAAATTGTAAAAGAGGAAAGTAAAGGGTAGGCGGGCAAACTATAGAAAATTTACACTACAATGTAAACGGGTGCCCCTAAACTTTGAGAAAAGTACTAAACAAACCCTACGATCTAGCTTAATTTTGGCTTATTGAAAAAGTGAGATTCAGCTAAAACTTAAAACTACAAACTTATAGAGGAGCTTATTCTAAACAATATTAACAAAGACACTTTACACTTTTGACAACTAGATAAGCTGGAAAATAAGCAATTTGTTTCCTGTTACAGAAACTAGGCTTTTAACTAGCTTCTTAGATTTTGGCTTATTCTTTGCTTATTACTTGATGAAAATTAAAAACAAAAGAAGCTATGTAAAGCTTAATGCAAAAGTGCTAGTTGTTGCTGATACTGTTTTTAAAGCTTTTTCAAATAAGCTTCACAGCTTATTTCTAAACCTTGCAAGCTGAAA
>BQNB010009992.1:3224-51691 GCA_026074375.1 Tanacetum coccineum
AGATTAAAGAACACCCCAAATAGTATTTTAAATACCCAATATCAATAAGAAATCAACCCCGAATAATCTTTTATCTTCAAATGATCTTGATCAAAATTTAAAGTGTGTTTGGTGTGTGTTTTGGTTCGGACGTGAGCAAGAGAGGGGAGAGGGAAAAGTTTTTGTGTGTTTTTCTTGGAAAGGAAGATGTGTGTGAAATGAAATGAATTTAGTCCTTTTTTATGAATCAATAATGGATCCAATGCCCCTCAAAAATATCTAGGAACATCTTAGCAAGAAATAAGGGTGTGTGTTTGTGCTTTTGGGGCGGACGAACAAAATACAAGGGGGGGGTCCTTTTGGAATTTTAAATTTTTGGTTCATGCATGAGGGGATCCTAGGTTGCTAGATATTTATTCAAGCATTGATATTTTTAAATTATCGATTACGCAAAACTGAACAACGTAAAATACTAAAAAGAAAATTTTGAAAATATAAATATCAATCCGAAACGTAAAAACACGACAACTGTCGAAAGACCACATTAAATGGCAACTCGAGAAACTTCCAGTAATGAATTCTCATATATACACGGGTGAACTCCCCGATTTCACGTAAAATTAGACGTAATCATAAAAGTCAAACTAAAGTACAAAAAGTCAACGATGACTTTTAGAAATTTTATGAGGTGTGACATCCTTTCCCCGTTAGAAAACTTTGTCCTCAAAGCTTAAGATGTGACATTCGGTGCAGATACAAATTTTTCAAATAAATGCAGGTATTTCTTTTGAAACTGGTCCTCACGTTCCCAGGTGAATTCGGGACCTCTTCGCGAGTTTCAACGAACCTTAAGGATCAGGATACGACTATGCTTTAGACGCTTGATCTCACGGTCCATGATATCGATGGGTTCTTCAATGAAGTGAAGCTTATCTTCGATGTGGATCTCATCCAACGGAATTACTTGTGTTTCATCGGATACACACTTCTTCAAGTTCGATACGTGGAAAGTGCTATGGTCTCTGTTGAGTTGCTCTGGAAGTTCGAGTTAATAAGCAACGGTTCTAACCCTAGCGAGAATCTTGAAAGGTCTGATATAACGAGGGTTCAACTTTCCTTGTTTACCAAAACGTATCACCCCTTTCCATGGCAACACTTTCAACATGACTTTATCTCCTACTTGAAAATCAAGGGGCTTTCGTCTCACGTCAGCATAACTCTTCTGACGATCACGAGCGACTTGAATTCGGCTCTTAATTTGGATGATCTTCTCTGTCGTTTCATGAACAATCTATAGGCCAGTGAGCCGACTATCTCCAACTTCAGCCTAGCAGATCGGCGATCGGCACTTACAACCATATAACGCCTTAAACGGTGCAGCCTTAATACTAGTATGGTAGCTGTTGTTGTACGAAAACTCTACTAAAGGCAAGTGTCTATCCCAGCCTTTTCCGAAATCAAACACGCATACACGAAGCATATCCTCTAATGTTTGGATGGTCCTCTCGCTTTGACCATCAGTCTGTGGGTGATAAGTTGTACTCATATCCAATCGAGTACCTAAAGCTTCCTGAAGCGATTGCCAGAAATGAGACGTAAACCTACTGTCTTGATCTGAGATGATCAAAACTGGCACTCCATGCCTTAAGACAACTTCCTTCAAGTACCGTCTCGTCAGTTTCTCCATAGAATATGTTTCCTTCATTGGATAGAAATGAGCAGACTTAGTAAGACGGTCAACGATTACCCAAATCATGTCTTGATTGGTTGCCATCTTTGGCAACTTAGTCATAAAGTCCATAGTAATATTTTCCCACTTCCATTGCGTTATCTCAGGTTGAACCAGCAAACCAGACGGTTTCTGATATTTGGCCTTAACCTTGGCACACGTTAAACATTTACTGACGTAGGTGGCAATATCGGCTTTCATGTTGGGCCACCAGTACAGTTTCTTTAAATCTTGGTACATCTTGTCCAATCCAGGGTGGATGGAATACTTTGATTTATGTGACTCGTGCATAATCAACGTCCTTAAGTCACCAAGACAATGTATCCAACTCCTATTCTTCAAACACGACGTTCTGTCCAAACGAGGTTTGAGTTTCTTAATCATTCCGCACAAGTCTTCAGATCCGTAATTCTCTTCCTTTCTCGCCTCTGCTTGCGCGTTCAAAATTTTCACATGAAGGTTCAATCCAATCGTCATCATTAAGGCCCGAACTCATAGTGGCTTGATCCTTTCCTTTCGGCTCAATGCATCTGCCACCACGTTCGCCTTTCCCGGATGGTAACGTATCTCACAGTCGTAATTACTTAGCAGCTCTAACCATCAACGTTGTCTCATGTTCAACTCCTTCTGATCAAGAATATGTTGTAAGCTCTTGTGATCAGTGAACACGATGCACTTTGTGCCATACAGATAGTGTCTCCATATCTTCAAGGCGAACACTACTACTTCTAATTCCAAATCATGCGTCGTATAATTCTTCTCATGAATCTTGAGTTGACGAGATGTATAGGCTATGACCTTTTCCCTTTGCATAAAAACGGCACATAATCCTTTATGCGAGGCATCGTAATAAACCACAAAGTTCTCACTAGCCTCTGGTAAAGCCAAAATCGGTGCACTACACAACTTGTGTTTTAGCATATGGAAAGTAGTTTCCTCATTTTCTCCCAATCAAACTTCGCGCTTTTCTGAGTCAACTTCGTCATAGGCTTGGCGATCTTCGAAAAACCTTTGATGAATCGTCGGTAATAACCAGCAAGACCTAAAAATTGACGAATCTCGATTGGAGTCTTAGATGACGCCCAATCCTTGATTGACTCAATCTTAGCAAGATCAAGGTGAATGCCTTCGCTATCAATCACATGATCGAGAAATTACACCTTCGGAATCCAAAACTCACACTTCAAAAACTTGGCATACAATTCCTCCTTCTTAAGTAATTCCAATATTAGCTTAAGGTGATCTTCATGATCTTCCTTGCTCTTGGAGTAGATCATAATGTCATCAATGAAAACGATCACGAATTTGTCTAGATACGGCTTGCACACCCGATTCATTAAATCTATGAATACCGTTGGTGCGTTGGTCAATCCAAAGGGCATTACTTGGAACTCGTAGTGACCATAGCGAGTCCTAAACGCCATCTTTGGGATGTCATCCTCACGAACTCTGAGTTGGTGATAACCGGACCTCAGGTCGATCTTTGAGTAGACACTTTACCCTTGCAACTGATCAAATAAGTCGTCGATTCTCAGAAGCGGACATTTGTTCTTTACCGTAAGCTTGTTTAGCTCACGATAGTCGATACATATCCGAAAAGATCCATCTTTCTTTTTGACAAACAAAACTGGGGCACCCCAGGGTGAGGAAGTGGGTCTTTTAAATCCTTTGTCAGAAAGTTCCTTTAGTTGAGCAGACAATTCCTGCATCTTTGACGGTGCTAACCGGTATGGGATTGTGCTACAGGTGCAGCACCCGAGACTAAGTCGATTTGAAATTCAACTTGTCGTGTCAGCGGAAGTCCAGGCAAATCTTCTAGAAAGACTTCTAGAAATCCTGTACGGTCGGTACGTCCTCAAGTCGCTTCTCTTCTGACTTATCTCCAGCCTTCTTCTCCATAACTTGAGCCAGAAACACTTGGCATCCTTTCTGAATATACTTCTGGGTCTTGGTACACGAGATGATACTCAATCTCGACTTGTATACACCGCTACATCCATCTCCTTGGATCTCCAGCACTTCATTTCCATAGGGGATACGTACGACCTTCTCGTCACAGATAATCACGGCGTGATATGTTGACAGCCAATCCATGCCGATAATGACGTGAAAAATTTCTAGTTCTACGGGCATTAGATCTATATTAAACGGGTGACCTAATTAACCTAACGTGCAACCTCTAAGCAAAGTATTCGTTTATGCAATTCTTCCGTCAGCTAGTTCTACGACATAACTTACGTCTAAGGTGGATGGGACAATATCAATTAAAACACCAAAGGTAGTCGACACAAAAATCCTATCAAACCCCGAATCAAATAGCATACGTGAATAATGGTTATTGAGAAGAAACATACCAGTGACAACATTATAGTCAGGGTTAGCTCCTCCTCCTAGAGCATAGGCTCTTCCTCTAGCTTCATTTGGCTTGTTTCCTGACTTATTCCCACGGTTTTGATTTTTCAACTTCAGGCAATCACTCCTATAGTGACCCTGCCTTCCACACTCATAACAGGTAACAACCTTCTAATTCGGCTATGGGGATCCTTGAGTAGTAGTAGCAACTACGGCCCTATAATCCCTTGTCATGTGCCTAACTCTCTTATAGTTGCCACATTTCACCGTACACTGCCCCTCGTGATGCAAATTACACTTGTTGCAGTAGGGTAGTGGCCCAGCATATCCCTTCTTCTTACTGTTTCCAACAGTGTATGCTCTGGCCACATTCTGCCCATTATTGTTTTGTCTCTTAAACGGTGGTTGTTGCACACGATTATCTCTCGAATTGTTATAAAATCTCATCTTATTCTCCGCATTCCTTGTAGCATAACCCTTCAGCTTTTGGTCCATCAAGTTATTGGCAATACAGATAGCATCCTGGAGTCTCGTAGGCTCTACACCAATCACATTCCCTTGAATGTTATCAGGGAGACCTCCTATGAACTTCTCAACCTGATCCTCCTCCTCGGGGACCATCTTAGTGCACAACAAAACTAGTTCTTAGAACCTTTAGGTATACGCAGTCAGATCATTATTCCCCATGGTCATGTTCCACAACTTAGTCTCTATTTTCTGAATCTTATTCCTAGGACAATACACCTCTGTCATCAGCTTCATAAGTGCCTTCCACATCATGACATAAGCAGCATTGATCCCAACTGTTCTCTTATGAGAGTTTCACCAAGTCAATGCACCGTTCTGTAGGGTGCATGAGGCATACTTCACCTGATACTTCGGTGGACAGTTGTTGATGTGGAATACCGTCTCCATCTTCTCAAACCGTCTTGTCAGCCCAACAACTCCCTCATTTACCTTAACGATGAGTGGCTGGCATTTCAAGAAATCTTGGTATGTGTACTCATGTGTCGCTGGCACCACACCTCCAACATTCGCATTAGGTTTTCCATTCCCATTTCCTCCTTCTAGTCCATTCTCAATACAGTTTCCGCCTCTATCTCCATTACCGTTCCCATTGTCGTTTCCATTATCATCTCCATGTCCGTCTCTATTCTCTCTAATAAGGCTAATTTATAAGTCTAAAATAAGTTTTGCAAGTATTTAAGTATAGTTTTGCAAGTATTTAAGTCACGATACTAATAAGGCTAATTTATAAGTTTAAAATAAGTAATAAGCCCTTATTAAATAAGCCAAAAGTCTTATGGGCCCTCATTGGGCTTTTAGGCCCAATAAGCCTAAACGAAAGATCCAAAACGTAAAGGGTTCAAAATAAGCAAACGATTAAGTAAGTAAGTACATAGCTTATCAAATAAGCTATGAATAAGCTTATCCAATAAGCCATGTCGTGGGCTATATGCCACAGTTTTGGACTTGTTATTGAGTTGTGGCCCAATAAGCCAAACAAATAAGTACATGCTTATTTATTAAGTCTGATAAGCAACCAAATAAGTAAATAAGCAAATAATAAGCCGAAATAAGCCAACCAATAAGCCGAGTCGTGGGCTTTAAGCCACGGTTTAGGCTTGGTTGTTGGGCCAAGGCCCACGAAAGGGATATAAGCACATATGGGCTTATTTATTAAGCCCAATAAGCTTAATCCTTTATAAGCAATCAAATAAGCTCCCAAAATAAGTTGGAAAAATAATACGATATTAAAATAAGCATAAAGTTCGAACCTTTATGGTTCTTTATTGTGTTCGACGTGCATATAAGCACAAATAAGCTCTCACAAGCTTATTTATAAGCTAAAGTAAGCAAATAAGCTTTTAAAAATATTTCTTTATAAAAGTACCACCACGACAACACAACTAATCTTTCCTTGTATATATTTTTATACTTTTCGAGCTAGACATAAACCCTTTTAGGTATGTAAATTTTTAAAGCTTTGATTTTTATAAAACAACTTGTACAACTAGCTTTTAAATGTAATAAGGATCAAGGAAGTACAAAAATAATTTGAAAAAAGGTGAACTTACAAAAGTGATGGATTAGAAGATGCTCAAAGATTAGAGAACACCCCAAATAGTGTTTTAGATGCCCAAATAACTAAATGAATCAACCCCGAATAATCTTTTGTCTTCTAATGATCTTGATCAAAATTTAAAGTGTGTGTTTGGTGTGTGTTTTAGAGCGGACGTGAGCAAGAGAGTGGAGAGGGAAAATTTTGTGTGTGTTTTTCTTGGAAAGGAAGATGTGTGTGAAATGAAATGAATTTAGTCTCTTTTTATAAATCAATAATGGATCCAATGCCCCTCAAAAATATCTTGAAACATCTTAGTAAGAAATAAGGGTGTGTATTTGTGCTTTTGGAGGCGGACGAACCAAAGACAAAAGGGGGGGTCCTTTTGAAATTTTGAATTTTTGGTTCATGCATGATGGGATCCTAGGTTGCTAGATATTTATTCAAGCATTGATATTTTTAAATGATCGATTACGCAAAAACTAAAAAGAGTAAAATACTAAAAAGAAAGTTCTGAAAATATAAATATCAATCCGAAACGTAAAAACGCGACAACTGTCGAAAGACCACATTAAATGGCAACCCACGAAACTTCCGGTAATGAATTCTCATATATACACGGGTGAACTCCCCGATTTAACGTAAAATTACACGTAATCATAAAAGTCAAACTAAAGTAAAAAAAAAGTCAACGGTGACATTTAATTTTTTTTACGAGGTGTGACAGTATTTACATGTATTCACTTAAGAGCTGCAATTATTGACTTCACTTAAGTACACAACTTGGTCGGTGAGTATGTATGATCCCAGGTCACGCTCATTTATAGCCACTTGATTACACGTTGTTTCATTGTACAAAACACAATAAACAAAACTCGGCGCAGCGAAGCGCAGGTTTTCAAATTTGTGATTAAAACATTTTATAAATAAAACTAACACCGACTCAATTGATTTGTTAGAATAAACTAAAAAAATATCACGTAAAATGCAACACCTCGCAACGAAGCATTGATAAGAAAATTCTCATAACTAAGGTATCTCTAATGGGAGGTAATGCAATGACTTTTTTTCCCGAAAAGGTCATTGAAAAACCTTTTTTATTTGAGTGGTAGCATTTCTTTCTTCGATTACTTAGAGGTAGGGATGAGCATTTTGACCTAAATCTCATAACCGTACCAAACCCGTATTAGTTCTCGCTACATTGTACGGTACCGGGATTGCGAATGAGGGGTGAAATCGATACCTTCAAAAACGGTACGAGATATAAACTTGAAATCCTGGTTTTGGTACCAAATTATAAAAAGGTTATTTTTTAAATAAATTTTCATATCCAAACAATCCTATTAGTCTCTTCCATGCATGGCACATTAAAAAAGATACCACAAATACAATCATCAAGCTAGAGAAGAAAAGGCTTATAAGCCTTCTGTAGCAACCATTGACCATATTACAAACCCCGACACCATGCATGACACATTAAAAAAGACCACAAATACAATCATCAAGCTAGAGAAAAAAAGGCTTATAAGCCTTTTGTAGCAACCATTGACCATATTACAAACCCTCACAAATATTTAAGCGCAACTTATTATTAATCATTAAAATTATCAATTTTCCATCTATTAACTATTCTGATCATCATCAGTCATAATTCTGTAATATTAATGGTTTGTTGTTAATGTGTTTTATTTATTGTAGAGACAGCACTTTGATACCCATTGTTTAAATATGAGTTTAATTTGTTAAATATATCTATTAGGGTATGAGTCTAGTTGGGTCTTCTTAAATATTATAGATGAGTCTAATTGGTTATTTGATAGAAAATGCACTCAGATTATACAATCAGATAACAATTACCCAATGAGTTTTAACAGGTCTAACGAGTCAAATTTTTTTAACTTTTTTTTCACTTTTTCCATATTTTACTATATAAAAAAAGAAAATTGAAAATAGGCTTGTGACCCGACCAAACCCATCTAGAACTGGACTCATTTATTATCCATGTTTTTATAAGACCTATATATACCCGACCCGTTCCCAAATCCATCTAGACCTATGAACCAACTTGACCTGACAAACCTATTTTGCCACCTCTAGTTTATTGTTAATAATGTGTATTTTTGTTAAATACAAACGTGAATATGTACTCGACATTATTCACCCACATCATTTATTTAATAAGTTATGTTTATTGTTAATTAATCTTGTTGTCCAAAACAAAACATATGTAACAATATTTACCTTCGTCTTTGGTTTGGTTTTTTCGTTTTAAGAAATGGAGAAAACATAATATGTACCGTTTTCCCAGTAACTGGTACATATTTTATGCTTGAAAAATATATGATACCACAAATTCGATACCAGTTGAGTACGTAAATGCTCATCCTTAAATCGAGGTTACTCAAATTATTTGAGAAATGACTTGAGGAAAGTCATCTCTCGCGAAATTTGAGTAAGGTATTAATAGAGTACAATTTATTAATAGAGTACAATTACAAAGAATTTTTTTTCCTTGGAGTATAATTAATCATCATTATTATTATTATTACTATTATTATTTTGTTATTTGAGTATCCGACTCGACATTGCGAGCCGATTAATCGTAGAGCAACTTCTTTTTCGGATAGCCCGAAGTCAGCGCAGGTGAACCTCATTATATGTAAAAGATAGTTGGGAAAATAATTTGGCAATAAAGGAATCGTTAATAGCTAACTGTATTGTAGATGCTTTAAGGCTAGTGGTAATTTGGAGTCTTCACAACCAACTTCATACCCATCACTTTAGCGTCACGACACTTTCTCTCTTCACAACCAACTTCACAATTGAAATATATCTCACTTACACACAGATATAATACTGCACGAAAAAACCAAAATATCACATACACACAAACTAAAACATTCCACGACTCGATTTTCCCAAGATCGAGTTCGTCGATCTTTGATCAAAGACGCGTGTTGTGTAAGTAAGACACGTCTTAGAGTTGTCACGTTGGAAGACACTCATACATTGTATTAACTAGACTATGTTCCCGAGTTTAATGAGGAAAGAAAACAAAGCGTATGGAAGATGAGGAGTTGAGTGAAAAAGAAATAATTGAATTTTTTATGCTCCCGAGCTAAGGAGAAAAGGAAAGTAGACATAACTTTTTTGTGTTCTTGAGTTGGAAAGAAGAGATAAAAAATAAACAATTTTAGGTAAATACGAAAAGGCAAGTACACTTCTCCTTCATTTCTTTCAAAATAATCCTAAATCGAAAAAAAGATTAGGAGTGAAATTCTAGATAATTTACTATCTTTTTCTTTTCATTTTCTCTTTTTTTCTAAAAATAAATATTAAGAACTAGGGATGAGCATATAGACCCGAATCTCGGTACCGAACTGGAACCGTACCGGTTCTGTATCGAAACAGTACCGACTCTCGGTGCATGGTACGGGACCGGTACCATGAGTCGAGAAAAAAAATCCGAGACCACTAATACGGTATTGGTACCAAATCAGGATAGTACCGCAAGATACCCTAAAATTGAGTAGTCATGTTTTTTTAATTAAACTACTTATCAAAACACCCATTGGACCCATTACATGCAAAACAAAGACCCTTTTTTTGCTGAAGAGAAAATAAACGTCCATTTTTTCTTGAAAAACACATTGTGCTTGCATAGTTAACACGTTTGTACAGTAGCTACATTTGTACATTAGCTACTCCTAAAAATTAATTCTAAATAAATCATTGTGCTTGCATAACTAAAACATATTTATTATAGAACTATATTCGACAAAAGCATTTGTACAGTAGCTACAATTCTAAAAATAAACTCATTTTTAGTATTGGTTAAGTTATTAACTTGCTTTTTATGTCGTATGTGTAGATATAGAAGATGATATTGCCAAGCAAAACGCTAACGAAAAAGGGAAGAGAGTGACACAAGATCAATTGTTTTTTGTTGAAAATTGTTTAATTTGTTTATTTTGAATGATTTCATACTATTTTGGTGGAATTTTATAAGTTTTGGAACGTTTGTAAGTTACGACTATCTTGGTGATGTGTTTATTTAATTGTTGGTTGCGTTTTCTTACACGTTGTGGTCTAAATCACTCGAAAGTGCACGTTTTGTCATATTTTTTGTTGTTGTCGCAAAAAGCAAGTAATTTGAAATTTATTTTGGTTTAACAAAAACGGAAAGATCCGTATAGGTAATGATTTCATCCGGTACCGAATCCTGTTCGGTACAATATCAGTACCTATTTTTATGCTCGGGAAAAAACGACACCACAGATTCGGTACGGGTCCTATTAAAAACACAATCTTTTATTTTTTTACCTTTGAAAATCTTTCCATTTCTCTCGAAAGAGCCGTTTGATATGTGACTTTTGGACTTTTGGAATGGTTTGATTTCTGTGACTAACTGTTTGGTATCACTAGGAATGCAATGAATATGAGCCAGTTTTAGAAAAACTGATTCCACATAAGTTTGCCAGGATTCATGGAATCCATACCCATTGTGGGTCCCATGATACTTTATCCAGTCACATGCATTTAAACTAAGGCTTCCCACTATAGTGACAACCAGCGACCTACATTTTCCCTGCCACATCAGCTTTCTCTCTCCGGCGATCTACTGACGACTTTTTACCATTATAAGGCGACCTTCATTTTTTTTAATTTTTTAACAACAAAATTAAATTTCATTTAAATAAAAACATTACATAAATAATAAAAACATTACATAATAATAAAAGCATTACAATAATACTTAAAAACTAAATTACGAAATGATACGAGAACACAAGCTTTTAGATTGCTTGGTAATTGTTGATGAGTTATTGCCTCTCATCCATGCTTTTGATCATTTCTTCTCTAGCGGCCTTCAAGATGTTTGAGATACGCGTATTTGATTCAGAGCTCACATGCAGACCGTATCTATTAAGTGGTTGGTCGATAGGCAGCGAACGCACCCTCGTTTCCTCCTCAGCACGGCTTAGCTTCTGGAGGAGACAACGAGTCATCTCACCCAACAAATTGTTAACCAATGTGAGCTCCTTTTCTTGTTCGGTTCGGCTAAGGATAGCATCTCGTACCTCATTTGGTTCGTTAGCCATAGTATGTGTGTGTGTGTGTGTGTGAAAAAGAATGATATTTGGGAGAGTTTGATAAAAAGTTATGTGAGAAAATGAATGATGGTAAAGGCAAGCGTATGTTATAGGGAGACGGAAAAAAGTAACCGTTGAAATTTAAAATTACAATACAAAATTTAAAACACAATCGTCCTAATTGTATTTATCCATAGCCAAACAAATTTAGTATTCATTTGTTTTTCTATTTTTGCCGCATTTCTAAACATAGCAAGATGCATCTCGTAATCTTTATCAGATTCTTGTTTCAAAAAAGCGTCAATCAAAGCACGACTCTCTTGTGGAATGTCATTGCATTTCTCGTATGCTTTTCTAAGATCGTCTTTAGGTGTGCATGCATGGTCAAAATGCATGGCTAAACTCCGCAATCCAATTTTTTGAGAGCCATATCTTCGTCAATTAGTTTTTCAACCAAAGCTTTGATTTCATCGATAGTATGTGAAAGCGAACAATCCATTTAAAAAGTTGATGAAAGTGTATATAAATTGTGAAAAAAATGATGAAATGAGTGGGTATTTATATTGTTAAATCATTTAAATTTTAAAAGTTAAAAAGTTTTTAATATTAAATAAGAATAAGCCGTTGCCCAAATTCTTTGCTCGACCATCGATTGTAGGAACGACCCACAAGGACCAAGAACTACAAGCGACCGACACGGTGCTATGGGCCGACCGACCCCGACCGAAGGATGACCGAAGGGGTCGACCGACCCATATTAGGCAGCCTAATGAATAAACAAATATAATAGTTGTAATTTTTTAATAGTTTATCTATTATATATAATGTTTCAGTCCTTTAATTAAATGCACAGGTATCCATTGTGTGTACAAGATAGGCAGCCATGGACACAAACCCCTCATGCATGCAAATCATAGTTCAGAAATCATTATGTGTGGGTACAAGACAGACAGCCATGGACACAAACCCTTCTTGCATAAATCATATCTCCGAATGCATACTTCAATTGTCATTCAATTGGCAGTTACAAGACCCTTCTCCCTGATAACCTTTGCACTTATTCAGAGCATACCAAGCATCTTCCTGATCGTCTTCCATATAGTTGCAAACCCGGTTATAAATGGTATTTGATACCATGTGTATACCCACGCAGCCTGCATATCTCACAACTAGTTCATTCGTAATTGAAAACATCCACCAATGTCAACTAAGGCTATAGTTGGGAAGTCTGATGCCCAGAACAACAAGCATGTGTCTGATGAAGCTGCAGGCAGCAAACATCCTACATCACATGCAAAGTTGGGACCCGAGATCGAAATCGTACCAGATATGTCTGGTGCAAAATGATTGTTGAATAGAAGGGCGTATCTGCAGGGATTTCAGGGACAAAGCCTGATCTATTCTTGGACCAGTTACGCGTAGATGTCACTGGCACAATCATTGTCATGATTGGTCGGTTTGGGATGTGAGCGCAATATCGGGCCGGTATTTAAGTATAGATTTTGTAGTGTCCGACGCAAAGGTAAACCTTTAATCTTATATTCGCTTTTATTCCCTTTCCTTCTAACACCAATCTCCTGCAAGTTCAGATGATTCATTGCTCTGCATGGGCCAGCGTCGCTCACAATTTTCTACGGCTAAAGGAAGGAAGGATATATTCTATGACAAATTTTACTGTTAAACCCAATAAGGAGGAGTATCAAGTCATAAAGCATGACAGTTTCATGCCAGAATTTGATGGTTCAACGACTTTTAAGAGAGTCTCTGTGAAGGCAGATGGGTTTGTTAGATATCTATTAAATCTGGTGGATTTCGATGCCATCGAGCCTGCAGACAACAAGTATCTGATAGTTCAGTTATTACTACTTTATAGTATACAGTTGTTCTAACAACCATTTGGTATCTACGATATATTGACGCGCATATTATTGTCTTGCAGATGTTGCTGGATATGTTTCCAGCGTGGGTAGAACAAATCATTTAAAGTCTGGGTCTACGAATTTAGATTTTCACCTCGCTAATCATAGGTATGTCCTATTCTGTATATAGTTCTTATTTAACCCTCATAACTGTTTTTTGTAATTTCAATGTTTCTGGGACAGAGGACAGTCAATCAGAGTTACGCTATGGGGAAACCTCGAGGAAGTGTTGGTTGAGAAAAAAACTAAACAGGTTGGTGCGTGCCCGATTGTCCTGGCATCTGCAAGCCCCAAGATTTACAACAGTGAGACGCTAAAAATCCTAAACTTTAACCATACGTTGTTACTGAAATGTGTTACCTGTAAATTCAAGTTTGCTTTTTCAGACAAGGTGTATTTGTCGAGCACCTCATCCACCGTGATTCTTAATGATGCGGAGATTCCTTTAATCAAGGCATTGAAAGATGCAAACAGGTAATGCTATGTAAATTATAAACATTTTGTTTTATACAATTGTTAAAAAATTCACTCACCGGACATGTGGTTGTCAGTGGTGCGGAACTGAAGAATCCTTATACACCTACCGATTTGTCATGGCCGATGAAGGGTACTATTGAGAATACCCTTATGTGGGCTCGAAACTGGAAAACAATGTACATTCCTTCCTGACCAGTTTAGTTTGGAATATTATGACACCGTCAAACTCCCTTAATAAGTTATTTGTTTTTTCAGTCCGCCACATTCCACTGTACGGTAACCATCGATGGTGTCAGGACCAAGACGGGATGGAATGTCCCCTCATGCGATAGTGAAGGCTGCAGGAAGGGTGCAACCCGACAAAAAGGATATTTCTTCTGTGAATCATGCAATAGGAGAGTTGATTTACCCATGTTAAGGTAATGCTGTTAGATTGGCATGCGTTTGATTAATTATAATGCTTTATGCCCATACCCTGACATTCCTTTTGCAGTGCTCCTCCACAGGTACAGATTGGAATTAGATGTGTTTGACGCCACGGCGTAAACTTTGGTGGTACTTTTTGATGAGCCAGCTACCGCTTTGGTTGGCTGCTCGACTGGGTCACTCATGGATACAGAAGATGAGGTATTTGTGTGCGCCTTACTTTTTGTAAAATGGGAAACGTATTTGCACTTATCTTTGTGTACAGTCCGCAGATGATCATGTGGGTTTGCTGGCCGCTATTTCAAACCTCATTGGCACCACTCATGTGATGGAAATCAAATCGCAAAGCTATTATGAGTATAGGACGTTTGAAATTTTTACCTGCTGGCAGCTTAATCCGGAAGAGGTATGTGGCGATAGTGTTGGGTCCAACATGCTGGATGCGTTAGATGGAGTTCAAACTCATCGGTTGAGCAGGCCGGTGCATGCCCCAATAGTTGCTACCCCCACAAAGCCTTTAGAGCCCAAAAGAACAAAGAGTTTAGCAATCGTTATTCCCATTATACCTATTCAGAAATAAAAAAACATACGCACGTCCTGATGAATTGTTGAGTTCTAACCTGATAGTGCTAATTATGGTGCTATTGCTTTAGCTTGGTCATTGAAGACTCCGATGTTGAGGCAAGTAGTGATTCCTCTGGGTATGTCGGGAGGAATAAGGCTGACCCGATGTCTGATAGCAACAAAAAGAATCGGTATCATTACACCCCTAAATTTCTCATTTACTTGCATTCATCTTAATACGTCTAAGTTCTGGTTTGCTCTCATGTCCTGATATGATTATATCCCTATAGGGTGGTGACTAAGGTATCATCCGAAGATGTAAGTGGTAATACCCCTCAAGATGACAACACGGACCGGTCTGTCAGTCGATCCGACAATAAAAACTGGTGACAGTTCGTTTACAAACATTTGTACTTTTCACTTTCATACTTATTCGTGTACTAACATCTTCTTTGTTTGTTCTGTCATGCATTCAGGCTTGCATAAGCAGATGCATCCTTGGAATAGTGTGTCGTATGACGGGTGGTATGTGCTATTTTACACATACCTTTTACCTTGTAAAACAAACCCAAAAGACCAAAAACATAATAAAAATGGCAAATATATGCTTGTTTTTGTGTTTGTGTATGTGCAGGTACGGATAATAAAGAAATGGACAAAAATCACGAGAAAACGGTCAAAACCGGACAAACACGAACACGAGAACGGATAAAGTGTACAAGAGCCGGGAATTTCTAACAAAGGTCAACAAAGTCAACCTTGGTCAACCCACAAAAAGACAAAATCCTCAAAATACCTAAATGAGCCTTAATGTTAAAACAAATTTCACAAAAAGTCCTAAATCAATAACATCGTTAGTCCTTTATTATTTAAAGACTAACGGTCGTTATCTTTTAACCATAAACCCATTTACCCTTAACCCTTTTAACCGAGCCCAAATAAACTAAACACCGGCCCAAACCCTTTTAAAAATCCTAAGCCCAAGTCAACGCCCCATTTCCCCCGGGTTAACACAATCTTATAAAAGAAAAAAAAGGCGGGTGAAAACACTGCTCACCGTCCCATTCCTTCACTTTTACCCTGCACACACGTACACCCAATTCACCCCCACTTAAGTGGTACTTACCTCTTCTAGAAGCCAATACGTCATCCCTGACGTCAAAGGGAATGCCACCTTGTCAATCCTGACATCAATGATTGGCTGAGACAGGTGGCACGCAATCTAACGGATGGAATTGATGCTTGGGAGCAAAGCAAACATTGAAGGGCTAGGATTAGAGATCTTAGACGCTCCTCAAGGTCCTAGAAGGTTCATCTCAAGGCTATAAAAGGGGATCTCCTCACACAGCTTAAAAACATCTAGGAGTAGGGTAGTTTTAGAATAGTATAGATTAGCTTATTTCAGCTTATTCAACTTTTCTAAATGTAATATTCCTTTTAAGCCATGTAATCATTTTCTTATTAATGAAATTGCATTTTTCCTTAAAAATTGTGTTTCTACTTTTATGATTTTTTGCTAAATAAGGTGTTAAGCTCTTAATAAGCTCTCTTTGTTACTCTTAAGCTAGATTTAATCTAGTTAAGCCTTTAAGCTTAACTGAGCTAGATACATTTAAATTTCACTATCAAATAAGACCTCAGCTTGAATTATGGATGATAAGCCAATACGGGATGGGCTTATGGACCTTACCAGTTTATCATTTGATAAGCTGGAGCTAGTTGATTAGCTTTTTGAGCAAATTTTCATCCATGTTTGGTGCAAGGGATAAGGTACATTTCATTTCTCACTTTATAGCTTAATTTTGCACTTTTTCTTTAATTCAGCTTTATGTTTGCTTATTACTGCTTAGATTAACTTGTTAATGCTATTTTAGTCATTTCATGCTTGGTGTGTTTAAATTTTAGTATAAATCTTAGTTTTCGTGTTATTGTTATAAATCTGTTAGAAAAACCATAAAAATTAGCATAATCTATTTTGTTATTGTTCAAGCTTATTTGACTGTCAAAATTAGTTCATTAGGTTTAATATAAGATAGTTACTATCTGGTATTAAGGATTTGAGCCTTAAGCCTCATTTTATAAGCTTAATATGTCTTTGAAAAATTTAAAGGGGTGTTTAGTACTGCTTAGGACCATTTTGCTCTTTAAACTAATTTTATAATTCATATTTAGGTTTATAAGATTAGGATTTAAGGGCTTAGTTAGGAAAATTTAGTTTATTGCAAGTTTGTAAGTTGAATGTACTAGTCTGAGGTCATAAACTCAGATCTTTGAACTCTTTTGGTTAAAATTGTTCTTAGCTGTTATAGTTAGTAATTCTACTATTGTTTTGAGGTTTTAAGAGTGTGGAAACATAGTACTTATGCCTGCATTATTGATTTTGAGATTTGGCAACTTTTGTGTCAACTATATCAGTAAGCATAATAGGTCTTATAGTCTTTTTCAAGCATCAAATTTAGTAGGTAAAAGTAGGATTTAGACTTTAAAATTCAGTAGACAAATAGATTATAGGTCATAGTTAATCTATTTGAGCTTATTTAGTAATAAACTGCTTATTTGATCTTCTGTTTTTAAGCTTGTAATTAGCACTTTGTCCTTTTCAAATAAAAAAAGTACTCAGCATAAACTGAGTCTATCTGCCTTTTTCATTCAATTTTTTTAGCTTATTTAGTTTTCAAACTTTTTTTTAATTGTTGTTTTAAATAGTCTTTTGGATAAGCTTTAAGTAGGTATAGGGCTTATTGCCATAAGGTTCTGTTTTAATGCTTAAAAATAAGCTCAAAGTCTGCTGGTTGTCTGTTTTTCATAGAAGTTTTCTCATAAGTGCTTAATTTGATTTTTAGCTTATGGCTTTTGGAATTATGCTTATTTCTAGCTCAGTTGTGCTTATTAGGATAGCTTTAGGATAGAGGTAGCTTATTGTTCTTAAGTTTGAGCTTATTTTAGTTTCTTTGTTTCATTAGTTTAAGTAAAACCAAAAAAATACTCTAAGTCATTGTTGTCATTGTTTTAAGCTCTTTTTCAGCTTATTATCTAGTTTTCTAAAAAGTTGTTTTCACAAAAGTAGTTCATATTAAGCTGTTTTTCAAGTTTGCTTTTCAAAGTTTTTGCAAAAATAAAAAAAAAGGGAAGAGAGGAAGTCAGGGGTGAGCAAGGCTCGAACCCCTGACCTCTACCCTCCTCACCTTTTTATAACACAACACACCAACACACTAACCACTACGCCCTTGGGACTTTTACGTCCTAAGGTGCGTTTAAAATTGTTTTAACCCTTTTTAAGCTTTGTTATAAAAAAAGCACTTCGAGTGCTTAAAAGTTTTTTCCCGGCTTATTTAGTTTAGCACTTTAGGATTTTATATTTTTCTTGCATTCTGCTTATCATAAGCTACGTTTAGTAATTTTCTTAGATTTTTAACTCAACGTTTAGTATTTTTAATCATTTATTTTCATTAAAAACTTTAAAAAATCATAAAAATAGAAAATTAATCAAAAAAATAAAATTCTTTTTATAAAATTTTCTTTTATCATATTCTAGGCTTAGGTTTGAAATTTACTTTTGTAGGGTAAAATATTTTAGAGTAATACACTTTTTAAAGAACGGGATTTCGTTCCGTTCTCGTTGTTCCGCTCGTTTTTAGCTTAATCACCTCTCGTTTTAGAATTTCCTTAAGCTTTTACTTATATCTAGTTAAATAGGAAAATAAAAAGTTAAAAAATCATGTAAGGGTTTAAATTTTAGTGTTATTTGTTATTGTTCGCTTTTCTTTAATATCATGTTACAATTATTACATTCTCCTCTCTGTATTTTAATTTTAATTATCTTATATTTTACGTGCTATTTCATGGTTTATTCATTATTATTATAGTATTATATAGAAACCAATTCAAAATCTGTTGAAACCATTCAAAAAAAAAAACGCGCGATTCACAACATAACGATTCTCATTCACGCTTCTCGAGGAAAACGACCGGGGAAGGGTCTTTTGAGGCTACTTTTGGTTAAAAGTTTTGTTTGTCACGTATCCCGACGGAAAATACTTACTATACTATAATTTGATATAATCCTTATATACTATATATATTTACGTATAGCGTATTCAGAGACTATCAAGTTTTTGGCGCCGTTGCCGGGGAAGTGTGTTAAGATTATCGTGTTTCGTTCGATATAAGTGTTTTGAAGACGCCTTCATTGATAAGTTATCGTTTTTCATTGTGAATATTTTCTTAATAAGCCATAAAAATACAAAAATATTAATACACTTCTATTTTCTTTATTTTACTATTTAATAATTACCATTGTTAACGTTGTTACGCTCAGCCTTTAGATTAACGTGCATATAATGAAAGTTTAAGTCGAGTTTGATCAACAATCCCCAAAAAGAGAAGGGTTATTCAAAATAAGCGTAATCACGCTTACCACTGCCACCCGCTTTCTTGTCCGTATATTATTTAGAGAGTACCGGGAACTGTTTAATATATGGTTACCAAAAATATTTTGTATTTGTATTTCTTTTCTATGAATTATTTCAAAAGCCCAAAAATGATTCTCCGTTCCCTTTTAATCCGTTAAAAATTCTTTCTTCTATCCTTTATATTGTTTAATTCTTTCCTTATGACTATCAATAACAACGAGATGTGTACGGGGTGTGGACAACCATGTGAGGGCTTCTATTGTTATCTATGTACGTGTCAATAGTGTGGTGTTAATCTTCTAGATGGAACTTGTTTAAATTGCACTTATGGCGATGGAAAGCCAGTCACTTGTAGAGGGTGTTAAAGTCCCGATAACAAGGTGGATTTCGTTTTGCTCATTCGAGAACTGAAAATTCATATCGTTTAAGATACAAATTCAATTTTATTCAATACTGATCAAAAATTTCCGACTAACACTCACGAACCCCAGTACGATAACATACTTGGTGTTGAGTTAAGGGAAACAATTCTCATTATGGCTATGATTGTCCACTACGATTCCCGCTTGTCTATGAGCAAGAATCGTGTTACAATCAAAACTATAACGATAATTATTATTCACATAATTCACCAAGTTTTCTTTGTTGTGAAAACTATGGGGGTCCTCCATAACTTTCCAGTTGTACAACCACGATGAACCAAAAAATTAATCCTAATTCCTAATCTATCTTCCGGTTTTGACCACATTTAAAAACCCTCGCATGTAAATCCCATCATACATCATTCCCCTAAATAAACGAGTGGAAAGAAGTGTTGCAAGCTAGAAGAAGACATAATGAAACCCTTCCAACCTTCTTAAGAAGTTATTTCGTATACCTTTTGGAGAAATGCCAAAGTATTATTGATACATGGGAGATAATTGTTACCTAAATTTAAGCATGCTTTTACGGACAAGCATTATCAACAAGAAGATATTTAAGAATTAATGAGTAAACTCCTTGAAGATGTGCGAAATATTAATGAGGAACTATCTGAATTTATTAATAGTCCAAGTTGGAATCGTCCGACCTTCTATAATGATGATGATGAGTAAATTGTTCTATAATAAAGCCTAAAGCAAACACACCAGACTTACCGGTGATCGAGGAGCCTGATATCTCTCTAAGTATGGAGGACGAGCCATCTAAACACTATTTTGTAAACGGAAAAGGTCCTAGATGTTGAGACCTTGTTCCCAAGCCCCAAGTGAGGTTTAAGGGGTATTATCCCGAAGATATTTACGTGTGCCATCTTGTGATTATTTTGATGCAAAAGTGGAATTATTAACTCTTTTGCTTAAGTCGAGATAGGTCAATCATATCTCCTAAAGATTTGATTTTTTCCCTTTCCCGAGGATTTGTCGGTAAACTCGATTTTATTAAATCCAATTTTACCGGGAAATTGATGAAGACATTTTGATGAAAGAACGATTTTGATGAAGAAGAATGAGGAAATTGACATGAAATTCTTCAAATAGAGATGAGATCTTCGTGAGAAATTAATTAAATGTCAATCTCTCGTTTGATAATAAAGATCGAAAGCATTGAAACTCACTACGTTTTTATTCCCTTTTATGAGCTTGAAATTCCCCTCATCTTCCATATTCAGTTGTGTGATAGTGAAATTTCTTATAGAGTAGGTTTATACAACTTTTCTTGTTCATGAAAGACTCAATTACCTCCGGGTAATGAGAAGTGATTTAGTAGACTATGGAGGGGTTATCGATTTTCTTGACAACTTACTTAACGAAGAACCTATTCCTGAGTATGAGCAAATTTAGATACCTTCAAAATGAGCCGGATGGTGCCCGTGATAAACAATTTTGTTGAGCTTAATGAAGACAAATATTTGACCCAGGGGGAGGTGAGATTGATGTTTCTCAAAATGTTGAAGATGACGATTCCTTCACATTTGTCATTTTCGGACTTTCTCCCTATCACACCTACCCTGATTGATTCTCCTTTACTTCTCCCACCGGGGAGTGAAGACACCATTTTGACACCCCAGTCATCTCCACTTAGAGAGCGCCGCGGCATCTTATCGGATGGAACATTTATGGTGCTTTACATGTTTATCCAAACATTAATGAAAGCCCGATTGAGATTTTTTCCTTTTCCATTTGCTCCCCCATGGACAACTTAATTCGGGGTCATCAAGCTCGTGAACTCGGATAAACAAAAACAAGTTTTTTCAATCTTCTTATCTATTTTCTAACAACTGATTGTGAGGAGGCTCTGCCTCTTCCTTTCTTGTGTTTCCGTGTTTTGATTGTAAGTTGTTTTGTCTAGGATTGCCCGGATTCTGAAAGACACTATGTTTATCGTGTTTTTTGACCGAATTCACACACGAATCGCTCTTCAACCATTGCATGCTTATATTGGGAATCCGATATCCTAAAAATCTTATCGACTAACGTTTATCTTTAGCATAATTAATAAACGGCTTTAGATTTGCGTAGAGAACCCTTAATACTTGAATTATGCCTTAAATTATATGTGGGTGACGAGTTTTTCCCCACACATTGAGGACAATGTGTAGTTATTTAGTAGGGGGAATCTATCGATTTTATTAAACCTGGACGTGCACCATTGTTTCTCACGTAACCCATTTTTCCACCAAAAATATGTTATTTATGTGAAAATTGCAAAATTTTAAAAAAAATTGTGCATAAAAAAAAGTGATAAAATGTTGAAATAAAAGTGATAATGATAATGTTGTGACATAATAAAAGGTGAGAAAAAGAACATTAATTTTGATCCGAAGCCATTTTTATAAATTACCTTAGCTTTTTCCTTTAACATATTTAAATCGAGTTTGTTACTATCTTAGTAGGCCTTATCCCATTAGCCGACTTGGTTTTATTAGAGTTTGCGGGATTGTTGCCATTCTATGTTACTTGTCAAAAGTGCCGATCTTAAAATTCGCAGCTAAGCATTCGCAAGAGTTCTTTCTTTCTTAGAAAGGTAAAATAGTTAAGAAACCAGAGATTATAAGTATAGTATAAGTTTTGATGCTAAACATAGAATAAGTTGGATTACATTAAGACTTATAAGTGTTAATTGTGGTTTTTATTCTCCATTAGCTTGTTTCACATTATATTAATAATTGTTTTATTAAATAATGTTTCTTTGTTTTTTTGTCCATACTTTGTTAGGATCATTTCGTAGAGATCCCTCTGTGAAAGTAAGGTACAAAAAATCAAGGTTTTATGTCAGTGTAAGTTGAGGAAATAGACCACTTGGGACCTTGGTCGACTCGCATACCGATGTGGCAGTTGTTAAAAGACCATAGAACTTGAAATTTGGCTATAATAATAATAATTATAAAATAAATCGAAGCCGAAATAAGACTTCTGGATCATGGTTGGCTCGCATACCAATGTGACAATCGTTTAAAGGGTGGAGGTAATAATAATAATAATAACATAATAATTGTGGGCTTATTAAAGTTACTACCTCATGCCTCTCATCACCGATGTGGTGTACTTCTACAAAGGCACATAGTAATAATAATCTTAGAGACTAGATAGAAAGTTTGCTCGCATTCTCGCCGCACACGAACCGATGTTGCAGCCTTCTAAAAGGTCAAGGAAATTACCGAGGTCGAAATATGTTTGCTGCATCTTGCCGGCTCACAACCGATGTTGCAGCCTTCTAAAGGACCGAGGTTTAATAATGTTGCAATAATAATAAGTATAAAGCCAAATTTCGACTACGGGGTTATCTAAATAAAGTCTCCGTCTTTGGACTCGTAGTTGAGTTGTTGCGGATGAAATAAAAAGGATAACCCCTAAATCATGCGAAATTAGAATCTTAATGTGGACCTTATTCTCACCATATCGTCTCTTTAGGAAAGGATTTCAAACTAATTATGGTCTAAACCGGGTTTACTTTATTAATAAGGACAAAATTTATTTGTCACCAATAAAAATAATAATAAAATCTTGAGATACAAAATTAGGAATAAGGGAAGAAAAGTAAGTACACAATTAGCTTTTATGAGTAGTGTTAGCATTATAACTTGTATTTGACAATGATCTTGTTTTTTAAGCTTAGTATGGAAAAGTGAAAGTTGGGTACGATGAATTTATTTTGCTTGTTTCATGATCCTAAGTATTATCGAGAATAATGAAAGCAAAATGATAAGAAGTGTTGAAGTATGGAAAGTAATGAAAAAGAAAAAAATGGAAAAATGTTGAAAATGCAAAAACGGGGCTTTTCTTAACTATTGATTTCTTAATCCCTTTAGATGAGCACTTTGCTACTTTTTGAGGTGATTAGTTTAGGGGGATTGGAATTCTTAGTTTTAAACGTGTATTTATTACATTGCATGAGGACACAGCAATACCTTAGTATGGGGGAATTTGGTATGTGTTATTTTACACATACCTTTTACCTTGTAAAACGAACCCAAAAGACCAAAAACATAATAAAAATGGCAAATATATGCTTGTTTTTGTGTTTGTGTATGTGCAGGTACGAATAATAAAGAAATGGACAAAAATCACGAAAAAACGGTCAAAACCGAACAAACACGAACACGAGAACGGATAAAGTGTACAAGAGCCGGGAATTTCTAACAAAGGTCAACAAAGTCAACCTTGGTCAACCATTGGTCAACCCACAAAAAGACAAAATCCTCAAAATACCTAAATGAGCCTTAATGTTAAAACCAATTTCACAAAAAGTCCTAAATCAATAACACCGTTAGTCCTTTATTATTTAAAGACTAACAGTCGTTATCTTTTAACCATAAACCCATTTACCCTTAACCCTTTTAACCGAGCCCAAATAAACTAAACACCGACCCAAACCCTTTTATAAATCCTAAGCCCAAGTCAACGCCCCATTTCCCCCGGGTCAACACAATCTTATAAAAGAAAAAAAAGGGCGGGTGAAAACACTGTTCACCGTCCCATTCCTTCACTTTTACCCTGCACACACGTACACCCAATTCACCCCCACTTAAGTGGTACTTACCTCTTCTAGAAGCCAATGCGTCATCCCTGGCGTCAAAGGGAATGCCACCTTGGCAACCCTGACATCAATGATTGGCTGAGACAGGTGGCACGCAATCCAACAGATGGAATTGATGCTTGGGAGCACATCAAACATTGAAGGGCCAGGATTAGAGATCTTAGATGCTCCTCAAGGTCCTAGAAGGTTAATCTCAAGGCTATAAAAGGGGATCTCCTCACATAGCTTAAAAACTTCTAGGAGTAGGGTAGTTTTAGAATAGTATAGATTAGCTTATTTTAGCTTATTCATCTTTTCTAAATGTAATATTCCTTTTAAGCCATGTAATCATTTTCTTATTAATGAAATTGCATTTTTCCTTAAAAATTGTGTTTCTACTTTTATGAATTTTTGCTAAATAAGGTGTTAAGCTCTTAATAAGCTCTCTTTGTTACTTTTAAGCTAGATTTAATCCAGTTAAGCCTTTAAGCTTAACTAAGCTAGATACATTCAAAATTCACTCTCAAATAAGACCTGAGCTTGAATTATGGATGATAAGCCAATACGGGATGGGCTTATAGACCTTACCAGCTTATCATTTGATAAGCTGGAGCTAGTTGATTAGCTTTTTGAGCAAATTTTCATCCCTGTTTGGTGCAAGGGATAAGGTACATTTCATTTCTCACTTTATAGCTTAATTTTGCACTTTTTCTTTAATTCAGCTTTATGTTTGCTTATTACTGCTTAGATTAACTTGTTAATGCTATTTTAGTCCTTTCATGCTTGGTGTGTTTAAATTTTAGTATAAATCTTAGTTTTCATGTTATTATTATAAATATGTTATAAAAACCATAAAAATTAGCATAATCTGTTTTGTTATTGTTCAAGCTTATTTGACTGTCAAAATTAGTTCATTAGGTTTAATATAAGCTAGTTACTATCTGGTATTAAGGATTTGAGCCTTAAGCCTCATTTTTATAAGCTTAATATATATTTGAAAATTTTAAAGGGGTGTTTGGTTGAAGCAGCACTAACTAAAGTTAGTACTGTTTAGGACCATTTTGCTTTTTTTAAAAACTTATTTTATAATGCATATTTGGTTTATAAGATTTGGATTAATGAGTTTAGTTAGGGATAATTTAGTTTATTGCAAGTTTGTTAAGTTGAATGAACTATCTGTAGGTCTTAAACTCAGTACTTGAACTCTTTTGGTTAGAATTGTTGTGCTAGCTGTGATAGTTAGTAATTCTACTTTGTTTGATGGTTTTTAAGGAGTGTGGAAACTTAGTACTTGTGCCTGCATTAATGATTTTGAGATTTGGTAATTTTGTGTCAACTATTTCAGTTAAGAATAATCGGACTTATAGTCTTTTTCAAGATATCTATATTTAGTAGGTATAATAATTATAGGATTTCAGACTTTTAAAATTCAGTAGACAAATTGCTTATACGAGGTTCATAGTTATTCTATTTGAGCTTATTTTGTACTATCCTCCGTCCATAAATTTTGTCATCTTTTGACTTTTTAAGTCTTTCTTTGTCTACTTTGACCTTAAATTTTTTTATTTGTGCTATTTATATTTTGTTTGATGCATTAATTTTTGAATGATTGTATTTTAAATGTAATTTTTCAATGGTATATTTTCATCATAGTATTATATTACATAATAATATTGATTAGGTCAAAGGTGACAAAGAATGATCTCTGATTGTCAAAAAGTGGAACAATTAATTTTGGGACGGAGGTAGTAATAAACTGCTTATTTGATCTTTTGTTTTTAAGCTTGTAATTAGCACTTTGTCCTTTTCAGATAAAAAAAAGTACTCAGCATAAACTGAGTCTATCTGCCTTTTTCATTCAATTTTTTTAGCTTATTTAGTTTTCAAACTTTTTTTTAATTGTTGTTTTAAATAGTCTTTTGGATAAGCTTTAAGTAGGTATAGGGCTTATTGCCATAAGGTTCTGTTTTAATGCTTAAAAATAAGCTCAAAGTCTGCTGGTTGTCTGTTTTTCATAGAAGTTTTCTCATAAGTGCTTAATTTGATTTTTAGCTTATGGCTTTTGGAATTATGCTTATTTCTAGCTCAGTTGTGCTTATTAGGATAGCTTTAGGATAGAGGTAGCTTATTGTTCTTAAGTTTGAGCTTATTTTAGTTTCTTTGTTTCATTAGTTTAAGTAAAACCAAAAAAATACTCTAAGTCATTGTTGTCATTGTTTTAAGCTCTTTTTCAGCTTATTATCTAGTTTTCCAAAAAGTTGTTTTCACAAAAGTAGTTCATATTAAGTTGTTTTTCAAGTTTGCTTTTCAAAGTTTTTGCAAAAATAAAAAAGGGAAGAGAGGAAGTCAGGGGTGAGCAAGGCTCGAACCCCTGACCTCTACCCTCCTCACCTTTTTATAACACAACACACCAACACACTAACCACTACGCCCTTGGGACTTTTACGTCCTAAGGTGCGTTTAAAATTGTTTTAACCCTTTTTAAGCTTTGTTATAAAAAAAGCACTTCGAGTGATTATAAGTTCTTTTTCCGGACATTTTTAGTTTAGCAACTTTAGGATTTTATATTTTTCTTGCATTCTGCTTATCATAAGCTACGTAATTTTCTTAGATTTTTAACTCAACGTTTAGTATTTTTAATCATTTATTTTCATTAAAAACTTTAAAAAATCATAAAAAACAAAAAAATAATCAAAAAAATAAAATTCTTTTTTATAAAATTTTATAAAATTTTCTTTTATCATATTCTAGGCTTAGGTTTGAAATTTACTTTCGTAGGATTAATATTTTGTAATTTCACTTTTTAAAGAACGGGATTTCGTTCCCGTTCTCGTTTTCTTCGTTTTTAGCTTTAATCACCTTCGTTTTAGAATTTCCTTAGCTTTTACTTATTATCTAGTTAATTAGGATTAGGAAATAAGTTTTTAAAAAAAATTCTTTAGGGTTTTATTTTTAGTGTTATTGCTTATTTTGTCGCTGTTTCTTTTAATTTCCAGTTTACAATTTTACATTCTCGTATTTTAAATTTAATTATCTTATATGTTTACGTGCTTTTCATGTTTATTCATTTTTATTAGTAGTTATAGAAACCAATTCAAAAATCTTTGAAACCATTCAAAACGCGCGATCACGGACTTAACCGATTCTCAATTCACGCTTCGTCGAGGGAAAACGACCCGGGAGGTTTTTGAGGCTACTTTGGTTAAAAGTTTGTTTCTCGAATCCGACGGAAAATACTTACTATACTATTATTTGATATAATCCTTATATACTATATATATTTACGTATAGCGTGTTCGGAGACGTATCAACGGGATGCAGGTTGGGGCAATCGTGGCATAGTGCGTTAGCTTCATGAAGGGTCAGGCCCGCCAATTTAGGAAAATGAATAACTTACACAATGCAAACTGCGTGATTTTATCTTTTTTACTTTTCATGTTTTTTATGGTTCCAGTACTGTTGGGCAGGTCATGTTGATTGGCTGGTGAATTACCAGTCAGAAATTGAACTATGATGTGTTATCCCTTTGTTTTTGTTCATCATGAGGCTTAATTATGCATGTTTGGGACATATCTGATTTACCCCATTATGTAAGACGAATCCTACCATTACTATCTATTGAGCATTTGCAAATAAGATTGTGAAACAACCATTACACTTAAACTGATAAGCTTAATGTAAGATGCACCCGTTCAGCGAATGCGACAAAACATAAATCGCCTAGCATGTCTACAACATTAAATAAAATAACATATGAGTTTGTCCATCCTATATAAATACATAATCTAATCATCTATGGAACATTATAAAATTCATCCGCGAAAATAGGTGGGCAATTAGCCGCATATGCACGTTATGAAAAAGGACACTGATCTCCTTATAAAGTGACCAACATCTTCCTTTCTTTTCTTTTTCTAATGGATGGTGTTATTTGCATTTTGGTCAAGATTGTGGTGCGTCGGTCATTCTATAATGAAAGCATGGATAAATGCGGTAGCACTGATACAAAAACCACATTCGCCGTTCTTTTATCACCCATTAAATTAACATCATGTTGTTTGGCTTGGGAACCCACGACATAAGTATTGGACTATTAGTATCAGATATCGTTATATACCCAAATACCAAAGACTATCGGGGTTATTCCAATACTCACGCCTATGTAAAACGGTACAGTGAAACACTCAAACCTCCAAATACTCTATCCCATATTGGATCATTTGCCTAATGTATGCATGCTCCAGGCTGTGTACGCCTCATTGTGTACAGCAGTCACGCCTGCCCAATATGTGAGGCCGAAAAGTTTAGTCCTTCGGTATAGTCGTTAATCCCTTCTTTGCTCCAAGGTTGTTTGCCAGAATCCTAACATCCAGCACTAATGATGTGGGTTCGTACGTGTGTGTTGTCATGATAAGAGGCACCTCTCATGTGTGTCGCGTCGTTTTCCTCTACCATAAATGCAGGGCTTAAGCAAATAACCAAATGCACCCTCTAAACTAACCATCAATACTTCCTAACTTCTCAATAACATTTACTACAGGGAAATCCATGAGACTGTATATTAAATGGATATCTTATATATCTTCTTAGGTTATAATATGAGCCCCCTCATCCTTATGTTTAGTGAAGTTTATACCCAATCCATCCTCAGTAATGACTGGAGGTATGGTTGTGTTACTATTAATGCCTTCGCATTGTATCTATCCTTACAAGTATTTATGTCTCTCTTTGCAGGCTCCTCGAATGACCCTATGATGAAATCATCGCTGTCGGCGATGCTCCACAGGACTGTGTTGATCGCCTCCAAAACAACTGTTGGTCAGGATGGAATAGTCCACAGCTATTGTGGTCTAAAACTGTCAGATTTACCCACACCCATTTCAGGTAAAGACTCACACATAGGATATTCTCGATCGAATAAGTGCTGGATCTATATTGCAAAGGTCAGGCCTATCGAGATATGCTAAAAACTTCATGTACAGGTTTAAAAGATAATGGGTCATCATCAACTTCATGGTACGCATACACCCGTGCCAGCAGAAGACCCCGAGGTATTTGTTTTGCAAACTGATATTCAAATACTTAATTTTGTAAAGATATGATTCCTTCGGTTTTGTGAATTGTGTCGTTGTGAAAGACTCCCACACGCGCCAGCTATGACTCACACCCACTTCATATTTGTGCAGTTGTAAAGCTGTAACATCTGGCAATTTTCGAAATTTTAAATGACTATTTTAACCTTTGACTTTTTGGGTCTGACTTGACTTTTTGACTTTTGGTCTTTTATTGTCACATAAAAGCGATTACTGCGTGACCGATAATTTTTCGGAACATATTTAAAGGAGATATATTTTATTCCTAAATTGATTTATAAAAAACGAGCAGCTAAATCACGTTTTCACGACCCGGACTCTAAAGCAATTTGATGTAAAATGACATTCCAGACAACTTTTTAGTTTTGACCGAGACCCGAAAACAGTCAGAAGGTGACTGAAATACCCTCGCAAGATTATAGAAACAAGAAAATAATTAAATTATATTTAATTAACACTTTTTATTAAATAAAAATATTTAATAAATTAATCATCATCATTTTATTCTGTGCGTTGTAAAGGTAGAAAATATTAGAGTAAAAAAAATCATTTTAGGACAAAGTTTATCAATAATATACGAATAAATAATAAACGTTTTAAATAAATTTTATAAAACGTTTATGAAAATTTGTCGAGTGAATACTCGTTTTTATGGGGAAAATGATTTGGAACGCAATGGCGCAAGTTTCGTGTCATGAATCATTCATTAACTAGTACAATCGATCATCATGTTCGCTCTTTTTTAAGTCCCGAACCATTAATTACAAAATTTACACTTTGGTCCCTGTGAATATTTATATAATTACACCCTAAAACTATGGGCAGTAATCAAATTTCAATTATACTTTAATATTAATATAAAAAGTTATAATTTTTAATTTGATTTATCATAAGATATATAAATCATCTACCAACCTCCATCTTCTATACCCAATTATCCGGCCACCTTTTTTCGGCCAGCCGCCGCCGGCCACCACCCAACCGCGTCGAAAAAACTTTGCGGCGTGTTTTTCGTCCGAGTACTAATGATGCTCCTCACTAAGGATCTACTCGATCTACCTACCACCTACGAGCCTCACACGCCGATGCCTCCTCAACCCTTGCTGCCTTCACCAAACTCTGCCGGTTGCCCGCACCACAAACACCACCTCCACTACACCGACATCACACAAGGCCGCACTCACAACCACAACAAAACAATATAGGGTCGCTTTGGTTTTTAGTAACAGAAATAGGAGCGTTTGGGTGTGTTGGGTTCATAACGCCGAAGAAGGTGCGGTTCGGTTTGCTTTTTTTTACCGCCTAAAGGTTGTTGCGTTCTTGGTTTGGCTGTTTCAGCCACCCCTAGGGTGCGTTTGGCCTGCCACCAACATATAAAGGGTGTTGTGTTTGTTTTTTTAAAAACCCCACAGGGTGTTTTGTTCGGTGGTTTAAACAGCACCAGGGGGTGCGTTGGTTTGATATAGATACCCAAAAAGGGGTGTGTCGTTGTTGGTCATAATCACCGAGAAAGGGTGAGTTTGGTGTTGTCTCGCTAAGCCATGGGTATTGCGTTGTTTGTGTTTGGTTTGGATAATAACCTTAAGGGTGTCGCGTTTTGGTTTGTGAGTTACACCCAAGGTGTTTATTCAGTTGTCATGCCTTTTTTCTCTTGTGTTTTGGTTTGCTGTTAGCGCCAATCAGGGGCGTTTTGGTTTGGCCAGTTCGCGCATCTATAAGGTGCGTTTGGTTTGGTTGTGTAAACTGCTAGGTTTTTTTTGTGTTTTGGGTTTTGCTAGAATCAACATAGGCGCGTTTTAGTTTTGATAAACACTACATAAGGGGTGTTTTTTTGGTTGGCTGTGTAACACCCAAAAAAGGGGTGTTTGGGTTGGCAGGAAACACCCAAAAAAGGGGTGTTGTTTGGATGGAGCAGAAACCCAAAAAGGGGTGTTTGGCGTGAGCAGAAAACACCTAAAAGGGTATTTGGGTGAGCAGAAATACCGTATAGGCGCGTTTGGTTTAACCGAAACAAAACAATAAGGGTTCGTTTGTTTAGCTATTGACTAATAAATATTACACGAGAATTTTAAATCTTAAATCGTATATCAAATGGTGGTTAATGTTAATATGAATATGATATTTCTTACTTTGTTTGTTATTAAAAATATTTAACTATATATTTAAACACGTTGATATTTTGTCAACACGCGGTTTGATTGAATAAGTGGAAAATATTAGGTTTTACTAAATCATGGGAAAGTTTATACCGGGAAAGGTCATGACGAAATTTATATAATTTTCTATATTTATTTATGATTCACAAAAACTGCTATTATTTTAGAAACCGATAAAGGAATAAGACTAAATTATATTTTAAAAATATACTAAAAGATAACTATACGATAATCTGATCACGAACGAAACTATACTTTTACAAATGAGACAACAATTTTAGCCATGACCCGTCGAGGAAACGAAATGTAAATTTATAAAATATTATTTTATATTTTATACTTGTCAGCTAGAAGATAACATAATAATTATTGTAAAAGCTTTACAAAAATCGTTTAATTTAATTGGTAATCTGAAAACGTACGATTACGTTAACAAAAGAACTTTTGTTTAGTTAAATGGCGATTTCAGAAATGGGTCAAACTAATGGGTTTAATTAGTTACTCACACTTATTATATAATACTTGCAAAGCATTATATATGTCACATAAATCTTTGGGCTGTTTGTCTTCGTTATATAATTCATGGTATGAGTTATATAAGGGTTATTTTTCATATGTTATATATACAGAAAATATTACATACTTTGCATTCACTTTTCAATCTATTTATTTAACCAACCACCAAGACATTATAACTTTAAATCTAAATCTTTTATCAACGTGTCGCGTTGATGTGACTATCTATCGGGAAACCCAAATTCATTATCCTAGGCTAGTGGGACTTAGCCGTTAAGTTTAGTTGCAACTACTTGAGCGAGCCGCTTCGTCTTCCGTTCGTGTTGTGCATATAAGATGCCTATCTGTCAAACGTTCTTCATCATCGAGGTGAGTTCATAGCCTCGCTTTTCAATCTTTTGAATGTTTTATAAACCCGCGAGGGGGATACATGCTTGTCTACAAACTCTTATACTTACTCGGTTATCTTATAACAACGTGATTGTTTTTAAAGGATATTGTGAGTTTATAGCCCCATGTTTTACTGGTTTTACATATTTTTAGGGTGAGAACATGCTTGTTTACAAATGCATTTACATGATTGATTACAAATTGGTTTACATACTTATTTATATATATCTCGCGGTGAGATTCAATACTTGGTTATACTTATGGACGCAAGGAAATCCGTATGTTGTGATGGGTGCACAGGTTGCATAATCACGGGAAATCCGTATGTTGTGATGGGTGCACAGGTTGCATAATCACGGGAAATCCATATGTTGTGATGGGTGCACAGGTTGCATAATCACCCAGGAAATCCAGATTTTGATGGGGTGCACAGTGGCATAATCACAGAAAATCCATATTTGTATGGTGCACAGTTGCATAATCACAGGAAATTTCTTGCGAGTCCTAACTTATCTACTTTTTACCATACATACTTGTAACTTTCGATGTTTTGATTATCAGGCATACTTTGGACATATTGCGTCAACTTTCATTCGTTTTAGTGCTATTTTTATAAGGGAGTGAAAATAGTCCTGCGATGCATGATTTACGAATCTTTGTGGTTCCAACGTTATACTTAACCATTTTAAAATTACTAAGTAAGGAGACATATCACTAAACGTTACAATGTTACTGTGTTGATACAGTAGAAATTCGACTCATTCTCTCTACATTTATATTTAAATAAACTAAATGGAACTCACCAACTTTATTTGACTAACTATTTGATGCAATGTTATCTTAGTGAATTAGATGTTTTGGCTTTACTTTATGTCATTAGTCTAAAATGCAAAGATATCATCTATGGATTCTACTTATATAACAAATGATCAAATCTCGTTGGATCGCTTTCAAGCTTTCTCATTGTGCTGCAAATATGGGACAAATGTTTTATCAATTTCAAGGAAATCAAACCCGAGATTACTTTTCAAACACAACATTTAGAGTCGTTCTCTGTATCTAGCGCTGTGTAATATTATGAATTAATTACGCCGCCCGGACACATTTCCACCGCGATACATTTTGGTGGTGTTACAATTGTATCATAGCACTGTTATAGATAAATAGGTTGCATATTTTTACCGCTAGACTATAACCAATATTCACAAACATTGCATCCACGTCAAACATTTTCAAAGTGCCATACACGCTATTTGCTTATTTGTGCTTCTATACGTCTGCTTAAAACTTACAGTCCTACAAATATATGAATATATAGATATATATGCTTGCGTACTTTTGCGTATATCATTGCTTATTTATAAAAAGGTTATTTTATATAAATACCAAAGCCCTCTTAAGGCATTGTAGTTTGCCCAATGGGCTCAATTTTTTTAGACATGTAGGTTGCACAAGGCCTTCATTCAACTCGCAAATACCATTGTGAATTACACAATTCTCCACTTCGTACGCATCAATCGTAATGTTAATAAATGGTCCATTAAGAAGATTATTTTCTTATAGTTATAATACAATAACCGTATTACGCTAAAATACCTCATACTTTTGTTCACATGGAATTAGTATGAAACCTAAGTATTACAAGTCTTGTATGGGCGGGACTTGTAATATGAGGATTGATATGATAATTGCTATGTTAACAAAGCCCGTCACAGTTCTGTTTACATAGAATTATGTGTGAATCTAAGTATTACAAGTCTTGTATGGGCGGGACTTGTAATAGGAGGATTTATATGATAATTGCTATGTTGACTGGTTCATCGAGACTTTTACCTTGTTTATTCTAACCGAGTACTCATTAACTATCTTGAACTCTAGGTCGATATTCTTGGGTAGTTTTACTCCCTGTCTTTCGAAGACAGTTTAAACACTCACCCATCTCATTAGAGTACAAGCCATCGTCATGTCAACCACCTTGAAGGTTATGTGAGTACGCGTATTGCATCGGGAATTATTAAGTAGGATGATTTATAATCTCTTTATTTGAAAGGATTGGGACGCCTCTTCAGTTAAATAAAGAAATTGTAAATCCCCGAACCATAAGTTTATCAATCCATTATTTACATAAATTGGGACGCTTCTTTATGCAAATAATGAATTATAAATGAGTGGGCTTAATGGTATCCAATGTGACACGAGTATGAACCTGAACTCGATGATCACCAAAATTTGTTAAAAAGGTCTAGAGACACAATTGTGTCTTACCACTCAGTAAAATCTTAAGGTCTCACTTGAGCTACCTTATCTCATTCTTAAGTTATTACTTTTACGATTGCAAATCCTTGCAATCATGAACTGTCTGTGGAGCTAACAGACTGAGTACCATATTCCGCCGTCTATCGCATGAGCTCTCCCGCGAGCTCCTCCCATTTGTTGAATTTTTATTCTGGGGATTGTTTCTCGGAGGGTCCTCACCCTCTGCATCCCATAACCATTTGTTGTAGTTATTGTCGTTATGGTTGCTATCGTGGGCCCTGGAGCGGTCCCAACTGGTACAACTTCATCCAATTGAGGATGCAAACCCCGTAAACCAGATAAACACTTATCGACGAAACATCTAGTCGAACTATTCATTTCGGGCCACTAGTACGGAGACATAGGTCGCGATACATCCTAGTACTACCAAGTGAGTTGAATAATTACAATCCTTTAGGCGTGGTGATTCCTGCAATACTTATTCTGAGCAATCGGTCATAGGCGTTGTGGTTGCGACGATCCTCTTCGGTGGCATTCTGAATTTAAATCACAATAATACAATACATGTGGGATTTCAAACGATCGCAACGCAGGGGAGAGATATAACAGCATTGAGTCATAAGACCTATAATGATTTTTTTAGACACCCATTTTGACGGATTAAATATCCTGATCAAACCTAGCCAAAATTTCTGGTACATTGAGAAGTGTCGAAACACCGAATTTTTGCTGAATAAAGTTATCAGCGTTTTTTTTAGAAACAGTTTATTAAATCCTAAATCTTTTCTTGGTCACACAATCGGTTAACACAAATTTAATCTCATGACGAGATTTCTTTAAGGGGTAGGTACTGTAACATCCGGCAATTTTTGAAATTTTAAATGACTATTTTACCCTTTGACTTTTTGGGTCTGACTTGACTTTTTGACTTTTGGTCTTTTATTGTCACATAAAAGCGATTACCGCGTGACCGATAATTTTTCGGAACATATTTAAAGGAGATATATGTTATTCCTAAATTGATTTATAAAAAACGAGCAGCTAAATCACGTTTTCACGACCCGGACTCTAAAGCAATTTGATGTAAAATGACATTCCAGACAACTTTTTAGTTTTGACCGAGACCCGAAAACAGTCAGAAGGTGACTGAAATGCCCTCGCAAGATTATAGAAACAAGAAAATAATTAAATTATATTTAATTAACACTTTTTATTAAATAAAAATATTTAATAAATTAGTCATCATTTTATTCAGTGACGTTTGTTAAAGGACGCAAATATTCGAGTAAAAAAAATCATTTTACGGACAAAGTTTATCAATAATATACGAATAAATAATAAACGTTTTAAATAAATTTTATAAAACGTTTATGAAAATTTGTCGAGTGAATACTCGTTTTTATGGGAAAAATGATTTGGAACGCAATGGCGCAAGTTTCGTGTCATGAATCATTCATTAACTAGTCCAAACGAGTCCCGAACCATTAATTACCAAAATTTACACTTTTGGTCCCTGTGAAATATTTATATAATTAACCCTAAACTATTGGGCATTTATCACTTTAATTTATAACTTTAATATATATATAAAAAGTTATAATTTTATTTGATTTCAAAAGATATAAAAACACATACACCTCCCTCTTCTCTCCCAATTATCCGGCCACCTTTTTCCGGCCAGCCGCCGCCGGCCACCACCCAACCGCCGCCGGAAAACTTTTCCGGCGAGTTTTCCGACCGAGTCCAAAGATGCTCCTCACCAACGGATCTACCCGATCCCCACCACCACGCGCCTCCACGCGCTGCCACCACCACCCCTGCTGCCATCACCACCACTCCAGCCGGTGCACCGCACCACAACACCACCTCCACTCCACCGACATCACCACAGCCGCACCACCACCACAACAATAACAATATAGGGTGCGTTTTGGTTTTTAGTAACAGAAAAAGGGGCGTTTGGTTTGTGGGTTCATAACACCGAAGAGGGTGCGGTTCGGTTTGTGTTTTTCTTCACCGCCAAAGGTGCGTTGGTTTGGTTGTTCAGCCACCCCTAAGGTGCGTTTGGCTGCCAACCACCCATAAAGGGTGCGTTTGTTTTTTATTAAAAACCCCACAGGGGTGTTTGTTCCGGTGGTAAACCGCACCAGAGGGTGCGTTTGGTTTGAATAGATACCCAAAAGGGGTGTGTCGTTTGTTGGTTCATAACACCGAGAATAGGGTGCGTTTGGTGTTGTCTCGCAGCCAAGGGTGCGTTTGGTTTGTGTTTGGTTTGGATAATAACCACAAGGGGTGCGTTTGGTTTGCTGAGTTACACCCAAGGGGTGTGTTTGGTTTGGCTGTTAGCGCCAACAGGGGCGTTTGGTTTGGCAGTCGCGCACTAAAGGTGCGTTTGGTTTGGCTGTGTAAACAGCCTAGGTGTGTTTGGTTTTGCTAGAATCAACATAGGGCGCGTTTGGTTATGATAAACACTACAAAGGGGTGTTTGGTTGGCTGTGTAACACCCAAAAGGGGTGTTTGGGTTGGCAGAAACACCCAAAAGGGGTGTTTGGGTGAGCAGGAAACCCCAAAAAGGGGTGTTTGGGTGAGCAGAAACACCTAAAAGGGGTATTTGGGTGAGCAGAAACCGTATAGGGGCGTTTGGTTTAACCGAAACAACAATAAGGGTTCGTTTGGTTTATGCAATTGACTAATAAATATAACACGAGAATTATAAATCATAAATCGAAACTAAAATGGTGGTTAATGGTTAAATGAATATGATATTTATTACTTTGTTTAGTTATAAAAATATATAAATATATATTTAAAACACGTAGATATTTTGCAACACGCGGTTTGTTGAAAAGTGGAAAAACATTAGGTTTTATAAATATGGGAAACGTTATATAACCGGGAAGGTCATGACGAAATTTATATAATTTTCTATATTTATTTATGATTCACAAAAACTGCTATTATTTTAGAAACCGATAAAGGAACTAAGTTATATTTTAAAGATATATTAAATTATAACTGTACAATAACCCGACAACGAACGAAAACTATACATTTACAAATGAGACAACAATTTTATCTACGACCCGTCAATAAGACGGAAGATTAATTTAAAAAATATTATTTTATAAATTTCTGACTAGAAGGTAAAATCATAGCTGTTGTAAAAGCTTTCCAAACATCGTTTGTTTAATTCATAACTTTAAGACGTGAGTATACTTTTATACAAGAACTTTCTATTGATTAAATTGGTGATTTACGAACGTGTCGAAATGTTCTATTCAAATCTTTTTCTCACGTTTCTTATTTAATACCTACAAAGTATTACATACCTCGATTATTTATTTGATTGGTTTTCTTTGTTATTTAATTCACAGTATGAATTATACACTTGACATATTTTTCATGTGTAATATATACGGGATATATTACATACATTGCGTTACTTTTGATTTATTTTATTTAACCAACCACCAGACCATTAAAACTTGGAAACCTAAATCCATTATCAACGTGACGCGTTGAGGTGACTATCCACCGGGAAACCCAAATTCATTATCCTAGGCTAGTGGGACTTAGCAGTTAAGTTAAGCCGCAACTTCTTGATCGAGCCGCTTCGTCTTCCGTTTGTGTTGTGCATATTAGATGCCTTTGTTATATAATTCACGGTATGAGTTATATAATGGTTTATTTTTTTTATATGTAATATATACGGAATATATTACATACTTTGCGTTCACTTCTCAATTCATTTATTTAACCAACCACCAAACTATTTCAACTGTAAATCTTAATCTTTTATCAACATTTCAGCGTTGATTGTGACATTTCCATCGGGAACCCAAAATTATTATCCTAGGCTACGTGGGTATTAGCCGTTATGTTTAGTTCAACTTTCTGGGTCGAGCCTTCGGTTTCCGTTTGTGCTGTTGTCTATATGTGCATTTCTGCCAGGATCGTTCTTCTTATCGATGTGAGTTTCTAGTCTCGCTTTTTGTAGTCAGAAGGTCAAATGTTACTGCTAAATAGAATGATCGAGTATGCCTGTCTAGTATGAGAAAGTCAACAGTTACTGCCGATAATAAAGGGAACTTCAAAGGATTATCAGTTTTTAATAGTTATTATCATGTAACAGCTAATTTAGTGATAGTTTTTTATTAGTATTTGTGTCATACAAAGACTGTACACCTACTAGAGTTATCCTTACGTTTATAAAAGGATATCTAGGAAGGCATTAGAAGGACACAGAATCACACACGAACAACAACAACAAAAAGCATTAGTTATAAGTATTAGAGATAAGTATTGTATTAGGGATCTGCAAACTTAGGCAGATTCAACGTGTGATAATATAAATCGTTTGTTAAATTATTGTGGTTTCGTCTTGCATCATGTTAACTAGCCGTCCTCTCCCACAGCCATCCTACGTTAATTGTATTACATCAGTGTTTACATTGTTATCCGGAAGACTTGCATTTTATTCAAGATTAGCTATCATCCTTTATCAGGCTTACAAGGTTTTTTTTCTAGGTTATATCGATCCTACAATGTAGGTTTCAGATGCCTGTGTAGAGACTCTGATTAGAAGAACTTTTTAACATTCGAAATCTTTCATAAACTCCAAAATGAGGTGTCTGAAGCTGAATCTATCCCTCCACCTCATACAGTTCACTTGCACTAAGGAATCCCAATGATCAAGAAATCTTTAGGTGGATTATGACTATGGTCCATTAAGATGCGATTGTACATTGCCATTATCTGATCAATATTCTATGGGATATAATCACAAATGGAGACCAGCAATCAACTGATCATGCAAATCCTCCTCAGCTCCTATAACTTTCGCTTGCTGTAACGCAGAAGAATACAATGAGAAAGCTCTTAACTATTGCCTTTTGCAATGACTGATAGAACATTTCTCAGTTTTTCATGAGCTGCAGATGCAAGAACTTTATGTGTCTGCCAAAAAGGCAAGTTTGGAAGGCAATGAAGCATCAAAGAAGATGCCACAAATAGAATATTTTGCTTAATTCAGCAATTCGAGGACGTTTATATCGGATCTAGGGAAGAGCTAGATTCAGCATACGAAAGATTTCAGCATATTCTTAGTATGCTTGAATTATATGATGCTAAAGTTTGTCCCCAAGAAGATGCTAATTTGAAGTTTCTAAGAAAGTACCATCTGTATGGCATGTAGTTGCTACATATGACTTCCGGGGCAACTGGATTGGATGAATTGGAGTTTGATGATCTCTACAACAACTTGAAGGTGTATGAGCCATGATTAAAGGGTTTTCGAGTTAGTTGTTTCAATTTCAAGTTCACAAATATTGACCTTTCTGTCCACTGAAGTCAAAGGCTGTACTTTGCATCTCTAGTACTTGCTAACCAGAAAATATCTCAAAAGGATATATCTCAGGCTGCCCTCAAGGCAAGATGCTTAACTGCTCACTCTGCTGCTTCCACTCAGATGAAATGCATAGTTCTTTCTTTATCAACAAGCATCTAGCCTACAACTCATGCATGTTGAAGACCTACTGCATATTGAATGAGATGCTATGGAAGCTATTGACCATTCGACTGGCAGGTGGCTTTTGAGAACTGCAAGGATAAGACAGTTTATGAGGAAAACAGCGAATCGACCCTTGACCTCAAGCCAAAGAATGGGATTACTTTTGAACAAGTCAAAGATTGATGCTTTAATTGTCAATAAGTTGGGTTATTTTGCTAGGGTGTGCAGATTTGCCCATAATATAAGAAAACAGAGCAAAATTGTTCGTACGGAAAGAAGATTTGTGGCTATTGAAGATTCCAATCAAAAGCCTTAGGTCTCATTGCAACAGGACTAAATTGAAGATATTGTCTGGACCAAGAATTTGATGCTGAACCAGTGACGTTTGACTATGATGGCACTGATTGAACTTAAAGAAGATGATTGGAGAGCATTGGAGATTGATGCTGAAGTAACTGCTGTCACTTTTTGGACAAGATGGACTTGGTGATTTAGATGGAGGCAACATAGTGTTGATACACCAGTATTCTCTAGCTTGATGGCTACAAACTCAGAGGTACCTTTGTTCCAAATGTAGTAAATCTTATAAAAAGTTGCTTGAAAACTATCAAACTGAAAGAGATAATTTTCAAAAGGCTAGGTCTGAAATTCTAGGATATCAAATGAGCTTAGAGTCATTAAAAGTCATACTTAAAACACATGAAAAGAATGAATATGCATGGGGTGATAAGTATGAATAGATGAAATATGACTTAAAAATGAGGGATTTGAAACTAGAAGAAAAACAAAAGGAACTAGATCTAGTCTTAAAAGAAAGAGATGATTTCAAGGTAAAACTTGAAAAATGGACAAATGCTTCTGTACTTCAAAATGAAGTACTCAACAAACAAAGATATTTGTCTGACAAATCATGTATAGGATTTGGGGTTGAATCTAGTAGTAGTAAGGAAAGTGATAATTCATCTGGAGATGAAAACTTGACTGATCCTTTGTATGAAAATTTCAAAAGAGAAAAGGCATACAAAGCAGTACCTCCACCCACAGGTACAATTATTCCACCTAGGGCAAATGTCTCTTTTACAGGGATAGATGAACTAGCTATTAGGAATAAGGTCGTTAATCAAGAGAATACAAAGTCTAGTCAACCAGAAATTGATAGAAACAAAGTCATTATTGAAGATTGGGTTGATAGTGATGATGAAGAGACTGTTTTAAACTTTTCAGAAATTCAACAGAAAACTGTTTTGAACTCAGAAAATAGTGAAACATCTTTTGAAAACAGGTCACCTAAAAGTCAAGACAGTGTTGGTCAAGGATCTAGGAAAAAGGGAGTTGGGCACAAAGGGGGTAAAACATGTTTTGTATGTTACAGTCCTGATCACCTAATCAAAGATTGTAACCTACACGAAAGAACCTTCAAACAAACCCAAACTCATAAACCTAAGGGAACTCAGGGTTCAAGGGACACAAGACCAGTCTGGAACAACATCAATAGGGTGAACCATAGTAACTTCTCAGGAAACTCTAGGTACCCTCACCAAAAGAAGTCTTTTATCCCATCAGCAGTACTTACAAGGGAAGGGTTGAAAAGTACTGCCAGACCAAAAATGACACAAACAGTACCTTCAAAAAGTACTGCTAATGTGTTTTATCAAGGTACTGCTAGACCAAGAGTACCACATGCAGTACTTTCACAAAGTACTGGTAGACCTTATTATCCAAGGATGGATAATATAAGACCTAGAACCTCAAGTTTTTCACCATCATCAAGGTCTTCTACCACAAGGACTCCTTACAGACCACAAAGACCCAAGAAAATTATGAAGTCTATCTGGGTTAAGAAAGGAAGTACTGTTGGATCACAAGCAGTACTTCCACAAAATGTAAGTGTCAAAGGGAGTGCCATGATAAATCCAACACAAACATGGAGACCAAAAGGGGCTTATCTAGATTCTGTGAATAGGGATAATGGATCTTACACACTCAAGCAATTTGAGTATGTAACTCCATTAGGGGTATCCAAGTCAGTTATGACTTGGGTCCCTAAAAGAGTCTAATTCTTTAAATTGTTTGTACAGGGCAATCCAGAAGAAGATCTCAAAGATTATGCTATAATTGACAGTGGTTGCTCTGGAAGTATGACAGGAGACAAGGACAAGCTGTCTGATTTTAAAGAATTCAAAGGTGGTTATGTGGCTTTTGGAAATGATCCTAAAGGAGGAAGAATCACGGGAAAAGGAACCATCAAGACATCATGCATAGACTTTGAGAAAGTCAGCTATGTGGAGGAGCTTAAGTTCAATCTCCTATCTGTTTCTCAAATCTGTGATAAGAAGCATAATGTTCTCTTCACTGATAAGGAGTGTCTTATCTTATCTCCAAAGTTTAAGTTTGTTGATGAAGATCTGGTGATACTTAGAGCTCCTAGAAAGAATGATGTATACAGTCTGGATCTAAAGAATATCATTCCTTCTGGAGGAGTAACTTGTTTGGTTGCAAAGGCAACAAAGGATGAAGCTGTCTTATGGCACAGAAGATTGGGGCATGTAAACTTCAAGAATATTAACAAATTGGTTAAAGGCAATCTGGTTAGAGGTTTACCTTCCAAGACATTCAAGCTTGATCATTCATGTCTGGCATGTAGAAAGGGTAAACAGCACAGGGCTTCTTGCAAGAAGATTGAAGAAAGAACAGTCAGAGAACCTTTAGAATTGCTCCATATGGATTTATTTGGACCTGTTTCAGTAGAGAGTGTAAATAGGAAAAAGTACTGCTTGGTGGTCACTGATGACTGTAGTATACTTCGATAACCTCATAATATTTTATAAGCTCAATCACCAACTAACGGTTTTGGTAATTAAAATTATGTTTAATAAGTCAAAACCGTGTATAATTACCGTTTTTAGTAAAACTGGCGTACCTTTCGCGTTTTAAACCCGGATTCTCGCGGTTCTTATGCCATCTTTTAGGATCAAGAAGATGTTATATAAATTGACATTTTTGAATGTCGGACTCTGAGTGAACAGTAACTTTTACTGTTCACATCAGACGTGGAGTTTTATAACAATCGTATTCGTCGTCTTAAAAAACCCGTTAAGTGTGTATTTTATACGTTATAGCTCCGTTTTTAACGATTCTTTCGGGGTTCTCGTTATTTGAAAGTTCTATATTTTTATGAGGTTTACAAAAAATATAACTTTCTGTTCATGAATAGTAATAACTTATTATAAAATAGTTTTATAAAAGAATTAATTGTCGTAACTCGCAAAAATTCCATAACCGTTCGTTATTAATTGAAATATTACGATTTTATCATTTTGGGAATCCTAAAAAAGTGTAGTATTTGTTAAAAATACTAAACCCGTGCTGTTCTGAGATTTTTATAAAATGTTTTTATACAAAATTCATTTACGACTTGATTTATTAACGTATAACTTGTGTTTTTAAGTAACTTTGTTCGTTATAATCCGTTTTACAAGTTTCTTACCTTTTCGGAATCGTCGTGAAATGTATTATCTTATAAAAATATAAAATGAGTATGTCAAATTTCGTATTTTGGACAGAATGTTTATGCTTGTTTGTTAAGTCCATTTATGATCTTTTCTTTATACTTTATTACTTTTGTATTTTACCACAAGTCTCATATATCATATACTTTATAAATCATACATATATGATGTGTCCTTTGTCCATAATAGTCCTTATGTGTCCAAGTTACCAAGGTTAACTAATTCATGATAATACTTAAGATCATAACTTTACTTAAGAAATCTCTAATTTACTAGTTTTGTAATTAATCATTTTTACACATAACCAAATGTGTACAAGTGTATTTCTTTCCATATGAACTTATTTTAGTGTTCTATTAACATGATTAAAAGTCCATAATCAATATTAACATGTCTTATGTATTTCTTTAAGTTGAAACATATTATGAAGTTATGAAAACCCTAATTAATCCATAATCATGTTTACACCAAAACAATATGATACAACATTTTCTCATCCTTTTTAACATAATGTAAGTATTAACACAACATATGTATAAGTAATCCATGTGGTCATTTCAAGTATATACTTCATTTTCATGATTAAAACCTAAATGGTGATATAAGCTAAATAGAAATATCATATGCATAATAATGAAAGTTATAGCAACATAAAGAGTTTAAATGGACCTTAAGAAGAATGATGATGATGATGTACAAGTACTAAACCCTTGTTTAGCCACAAAAACCAAACTTGCACTTAATAAACCCTTAGCTTCCTTAACTAAACCCTAGCTTCCTTTTTCTTGATTATAACTTGGAAATGGTTAACCAATGCTTGCAAATGTCTTAGTACATCTTAGGATATGTGTATATAGAAGTGTAAGGGTTGTAGAAAATTTTGTATGGATTTGGTTGGGAGGTGTTTTTGTGCCGTGGCCAAGGATGGAGCAAAAGAGAGGTTTTTGGTTGATTTTTCTAAGTGTTGGTGATGTATGTGTTTCCTTATGCAATGTATAAGTAATAAACTAGTTAGACTAGTCAAGGAGACATAAGGGGTGTCCTAGGGATGGCCTTAGTCTTAGTCATGGGTCAAGGGATGGTAGGGATGGGGTATGTCCTCAAATAGTTGAGAACATCCCATGAAAACATGGAAATGTGTTCTCAACTTGTATCTTTTTGTTCTTTTCTCTATGAATCCGGTTTTAGATGTATAAGTATGATAATATTGAGTAAATTTTGGGTATTGGGTATAAACGTGGGTATTTGTTGAAGCGTAGAAAAGTTTTCGTGGTTCCGGGAGTGCCTAAACGCAATTTATCGCGAAACGTATACACTTAACGTATCCGATAAAAATAAAATGAACAAAGTTAATAATTATCCTTAAAATAATTATATAACCCTTGCTTAATGTAAACATTTAATTGTTTGATGCCCGTTTACATTGAACGTTAATTTTTGGCGTACGCGATTTAACTTATCGATTAAAATTAAAAGCGAACGCGTACGAGATAATAAAATAAATAGTGAATTTAAATACATTGTAAAGACCTGAAAATACGGAATGTTACAGTCCTTCCCGTTTAATGATCCTTGTCCTCAAGGCTCAAGTTGGAGACATTTGACGAAGGTACGGGTTTTTCGGAGAAAAGATTGAATATTTCATCCGGAAAATGGTCATCATCGTTTCCCAGTTTAATTTTGTGAGATGTAAACTCAGCTCCCTTGCCGAGAGGTTCCAACGAACTTTAGACAATTGAATTCCTTCTACTCATTAGCTTCTTTACATCTCGTTCCACGATCTCAGAGGTTCTTTCAACAAAAACAAATTTTCATCAACCTCGATCTCATCCAAGGGCACTTGAACATCTGGCTCCCAGCCCAAACCTATCTTGAGGTTTTGACACATGCACGTGTCCGTGAACACAACTTAGCTCTAGGGTTAACTCACCGCTAATCCACCGGTCCCAACACCGCTCGATGATTCAAACGGTCCGACATTCGTGGTGCTAAGTTTTTCCTTTTTTAAAACCAAATCGCACCACTCCCTTCCAATGGAGATACCTTTAGTAACACTCTGTTCTCCAACTACCGAATTCAATAGGTTTACGCCTCTTATCAGCATAGCTTTTCAGGCGACTCCCTAGCCCGTCTTTAAATCTTTCCTTGATTTGCAAAATCTTATTCAGTCGTTTCTTGCACAAACTCTGGTCCAATAAGCAGACCTTTCCCTCCAACATCAATCCATATAACGGGGGATCGACATTTTTCGCCCGTACAAGCCTCGAATGGTGCACAACTTATATGCTTGTGTGTGTAACTGTTATTATAGAAAACTCAATCCAGATGGAAGATGAGTATCCCAACTGCCACCAAAATCCATAACACCAGAAGAAAAAGCTCAACATATCCTCAGCGTTTTGAATAGTAACGCTCACTCTGACCGTCGGTCTGAGTGTGGTAAAGGCCGTACTCATGTCTAGTCCTCGAACCAACCGCTTCCATGAAAACTTGCCATAAGTGTGACCGTGAATCGACCATCACGGTCTGAAATGATTGATAACCAGCACACCATGTCTCAGCAACAATCTCATTGGTAATAAATCTTGCTAGTTTCTTTCTCCGTCTGTAGTCCTTACAAAAAAAACGTATTAGGTAAGAAGTGAGCGACCTTGGTCATCTATCAACAATGACCCAAATCGTATCAAATGCCCACTGCTACTTTTAAGGCAACTTTGTGACAAAGTCCATTGTATAAATCTTTTCCCTTTCCACTCAGAATTCTGTTGTTGAAGAAATCCCTAGAGGTTTCTGATGTTCTCTTTAATCTTAGAACAACTATGGACATCTGCTAACATACTCAGCATGTCACTCTTCAAACCTAGGACCACCAAATACATGTCCGCTCAGAATCAAAGTAACATCATAACCGCACCCTGATGTACTGAATATCTAGACGTATGATCTTCATCCATGATCAATAACCTTACACCCCAACCACCAACTGGATGGAATCCCAGATACAGATCAAAGAAGTAAATTTCAGCCCCCTCCATTATCTCGTGTTCAAAGTAGTGTCTTTCAAATCCTCATTAGCCATCATTGGGGCTTTGAGACCTGAAGCTCGCTTTGCGCTTCCAAAATCTTAGTCCTTAAGTCCAAGAATAAATAGTAATACTCATAGCACGTACTCCTGGGCTTGAGTCTTCTTTTTTTGCTCAAGTCATCTCCACTAATACGTTCTCCTTACCCGGTGTTATTGATCTCACACTCGTAGTACACTGAGTAGACTCGATCCATCGCTTTTTGGCGCATATTTAAATCCTTCTGGTCAAATATTACTGGAGACTCTGGTGGTCAAGTGTAGATAATACTTTTCGTCCCAAAAGATAATGTCTCCAGATATTAAAGAAGCGAACACCACCGCACCAAATCTTGGGTGGTATAATTTTTCTCATGCGTCTTCAACTGTCTTGATGCATAGACTATCACTTTGCCCCGCTGCATCAGCACGCACCCAAAACCTTGTTTTGATGCATCACAATAGACCACAAAGTCATTCGGTCCATCGGGGAGTGCTAACACTGGAGCATTGCATAGCTTCTCCTTCAGAATGCGGAAAGCTTCATCTTGCTTATCGCCCCACACATATGTCTTATTCTTTTGAGTCAACAAAGTGAGAGGTTTGGCGATCTTGGAGAAATTCTCAATAAATCTCCGGTAGTAACCCGCCAATCCTAAAAATGAACGGATTTCAGTTGACGATTCAGGAATCTTCCAGTTCTTGACTGATTCAACCTTGCTAGGATCCACGTGGATACCGTCACGGTTGACCACATGTCCTAGGAACTGGACTTCTTTTAACCAAAATTCGCACTTTGAAAATTTGGCATATAACTTCTCCTTCTTGAGTAAGTCTAAAATCGTCTTCAGGTGGACTTCATGTTCTTCTTCTGACTTTGAGTAGATTAAGATGTCGTCAATGAACACAATTACAAATTTGTCCAAATATGGTTTGCAGACGCGGTTCATTAAGTCCATAAATATTGCTGGTGCGTTTGTCAGCCCAAATGGCATAACTGTGAACTCAAAATGCCCATATCGGGTTCTAAACGCGGTTTTCGGTATATCTTCTTCTCGAACTCTTAACTGATGATATCCTGAACGAAGATCTATCTTGGAGAAACAACACGCACCTTGTAATTGATCAAACAAGTCGTCAATTCTGGGGAGAGGATAGCGGTTTTTTATAGTCAACTTATTTAATTCCCTATAGTCCTAACACGAACTCTAACTCACGCACAGGAGGTAAACCTGACAGATCATCTGGAAATACCTCAGGGAAGTCTCGGACAACCCGAATGTCATCAAGCTTCTTTTCATCAGCCTTGATACACGCAAGTGATCCATGATCCTTTTCCGACCTCTCGCCTTGTACTTCAAGAATCTCGCCGTTCGGAAGAGGAATACGGACAATCTTTTCATAACAATCAATGACACCTCGGTGGTATGACAACCAATCCATGCCAACAATGACATCGAAACTTCCAAGTCGGGTCGGAGTAGGTCAATTTTGAAACAATGGTTATATAAAGCTAAGGTACAACCTCGTAAAACAGTGTTGGTACTAACCACCTTTCCATCAGCTAACTCTACTTCATAACTAGTATTTAAAGCGGTTGGGGCAATATCAATAAAAGGTGTAAACATAGAAGATACAAAACTTTTCTCAGCACCAGAATCAAAGAGGATACAAGCGTAGTGATCATTAAGAAGAAATGTACCCGCGACCACATTCGGATTCTGCTGCGGATTTTCAACCACCACGTAAGCTCTCGCACGAGCTCCCTTATTTTGCTGGTTCCTTCCCTTTAGACACTTGTCCTTGAAATGTCCCTTTTTACCACACCCATAACAAGTCACATCCTGAAAAGGGGTAACTCCTGCACCTGGAACCCTAACTCTACAATCTTTTTCCCGATGACCAGTTCTTTGGCACTTTTGGCACTTTGGAGGGCATTGCCCATTGTGGTGAGAGTTGCAACGGTTGC
>BQNB010009992.1:62229-85232 GCA_026074375.1 Tanacetum coccineum
GAATCTTGACTCAGCTAAAATGAGGTTGTAATGCCGTTACTTATACCTAAAAATTGATGTTAGTGATAAATAGCAGATATAGACAAATATGGATTAATCATTCGGCTTAAGTTCGGTTACATTAACCTTCGATTCTGTGAGGACCGTTTTACATTATAAATATTGTACATGTGATCAGGTAGGTTCAATTTAGAAGAACATCCTTAACAATGTTTCCAGCTCAAAGTGTTAGATCCTCTAACGCAGTTGCTTTAGATTCACCATACTTGCTTGTTCTCATTACCGAAACATCTTAAAGCAGACAACACGGTAAGAGTGAATCAGATAGTTACTAGCTTTCTTATTGAGTCGTCAATTCATTTACTGGACCATTATCAATATCCAGTTGACATAAGCTTGATTCATGTAGAATCTCGCAAGTCACCTACCGTAGAGCTATTTGATGTTGACTCTGGAAGGATTTCCATTCATCACTGTGAATACTAGAGAGTATCACTCTGAATGTTCTGGAAATTATCGCAAGGATAATGCGTAGGACTCTTTGATACGAAATACTGTATAATGATGTACAACATTTTATATATTGGAATTTGTGTCCTAGTGAGATTTTTGATAGATCTCGTTGGCTCTAGTCTCTATAAGTGCACTTTTGTTATTTGGTGATCGGAGGCTGGCGCGGACTGCCACCTTTTCAATATCTACGATCTTGGAATGAGAAAGTTGATAGAAGCGTTTTGTATTCCGTAAGAAATGAAACAAACTTCTTTTAAGAGAAGCCTGGGTAGTTGGGATGGGTTGTGCATTGCATCATTGGGTCCATGATAACTTGTCTTTAATACCATAACCATCTTTGTGATTACTGTAGATTATGCATTGGCTCGGTTTCTGCCTAAGGTTGTATGGAGGGCTTCTTTCTTTACACCTTTTATCCTTACATTTCTTTTTCATTCTTCAACCCCTTCAATGTTATTATGATCACATGTGGGTTTGTTCCGTGATAACTCATGCCTTGGATAACTTCTTCCTAATCCTTACTTTATTATCTTTTTCCAAATCATACTAAAAGACTACGTCTATACTAATCTAATATGTCCCTGTTAGATCCACCTTCTGCTGATCATGAACAAAATACCTATTCTTAACTGCCTTAAAAACTCCAAAAAAACAATATTTTGTTACGTTCTTATGTAATTTCCATAGAAGCCATAAAACCATTGAAAAATCAATCAATGTGTTTGAGAAATCATTTATTACACATTGAGAGTTGTTTATATCACCCAAAAAGCTCCCCATACACATATGCATCATATTATGAAAGAGTTTTGCACATGTGAGGATGGGAATGCACTTATATTCAGAAGATCTTATTCTTTATTAAGCTGTATTAATTACATTTTAATCAATATTCTCCCCCTCAAAAATTGCATATGTGTTGACAATTTTTGACTTTTCAAGTGAATTAAAATACAAGTTAATGTACGTTGATCCACTTTTTAGACAAACTAAACAATGGGAGAACATGAATGCATGCTGAATGAAACTTATTATTATACTCCCCCTCAATGATAGATTAGAGTGAAAACTTGGAGTGAGAGTTTGTTGAGCACACAATTTGAAAGATTTTGAACATTTCTTTTTAATGAAAATATCTTGAAAAATTGTGCTCAACAGGAAAATGATTTTTAATTTATCTTATGAAGTATCATTTCCTTAGAACTTCTCTTGAGCATTCAAAACTTTGAATGTTTATATGACTGTGCTCAAGACCGAGAACATATGAACTTCTCGTTGTTTAAGGATAAATGTACATAAATGAACATTTTTCTTTCTTTGGAGTTCGAGTCCTAAGCTGACATTTACTTAGAAGTCGTTGAGAAAATTTAAAGAGACATGTTTTGAAAGCTTTTTGAAACTCTCGCTCGAACTTCATTTATACACCCGTGTTAATACTAATCAACATTTCTAGGTGCGTAAATGTTATCGATTGTCGAGAGACATGTCGGAGAAGATTATTTTTTGGTATTTTTGAAATTTTTTGATTTTGTATTTTGCTTTTATAGGTTTTATATTTTTTATATTTTGCTTTTCTGATAAAAATATATACAAGGAATTACTGTGATTTTGCAAGATGTTCAAGCTCCTGTGCAGACAAACTACGCATACCAAGGCAACGAATCAAATAGTTAAACATATCCACTGGAGGGGCTTTGGTAAAGAGGTCATCCAATTGGTAATCAGTCTTGATAAAATACAGTTCAATCGTAACATTTTCTACATGCTCCTTTATGAAATGGTAGCGGACTGCGATGTGTTTTGTTCTCGAGTGTTGGACCGGGTGCCAGGATATGGCTATGGCTGATTTCGAATAGCAATAAATAGGAATCTTGTTGAAATGAAAGCCATAATCTGTTAACTGTGTCCGCATCCAAATGACTTGGGCACAACAAGCGGATAAAGACACATATTCTGCTTTCTCGGTTGACAGCGCCATACATTCTTGCTTTTTCGAGGACCAGCTAACCAGCTTTTCATCTAAGAATTGAGTTTCACCGAAAGTACTCATGAAGGTGTTTTTACATCCCACATAGTCAGCATCTGAAAATCTGGTTAGTTTAAAACCAGAATCCTTCGTATACCAGAGTCCCATATTAATGGTTCCCCGGAGATAACGAAAGATCCTTTTAACCTCCTTAAGGTGCTTCTCGGTTGGCGTAGCTTGGTACCGAGCACATAAACAAGTAGCATGTACAATGTCCGGTCTACTTGATGTAAGATACATTAGGGCACCAATCATGCTTCGATATTTCGTTGCATCGACTAGAGTCCCATTTTGATCTAAGTCAAGTTTGTCTTTGATCTCCATTGGAGTACCAATGGGATCACACTTGTCCATTCCATACTTTTTAAGTATTTCTAACACGTAGTTGGACTGGTTTATGAAGATGCCACAGGGGGGTTGGTTAACTTGTAAACCAAGGAAAAACGTCATTTCCCCCCATCATCGACATTTCAAAGCTGCTTTTCATGAGGTCAACAAATAGTTGGGTATACCTAGGGTTTGTAGATACAAAGACGATATCATCAACATTGACATGTACCACTAAGATGTTGTCGTCGAAGCATCTTATAAACAACGTAGGATCAATAGTGCCGTTGTTGAAGTGATTATGTAGGAGAAACTTTGACAATTCTTCGTACCATGCCCTTGGTGCTTGCTTTAACCCATATAGTACCTTCTTTGACTTGTAGACATGGCTTGGATGATCAGCATCGATGAAACCTTCAGGTTGACACACGTACACATCTTCTTTTAACGTACCATGCAAGAAAGTAGTTTTCACGTCCATTTGAAACACGATGAACGATTTATGTATGGCATATGCCAAAAATATCCTGATAGCTTCCATTTTAGCAACTGGAGCGAAGGATTCTTCGAAATCTATTCCTTCCTCTTGGCGGTACCCTCTCAGAACCAGTTGAGTCTTGTTTCTAATGACTGTGTTCTCTTCATCGACCTTGTTTTTTAATAACCATTTCAGAGTAAGGGCTTTTATGTTATCCGGCAGAGGAACTAACTCCCATACATCAAGTCGTTTGAATTGAAGAAGTTCTTCTTGCATAGAATGAATCCATGCAGGGTCTTTTGTAGCCTCTTTGACATTACTTGGTTCCATAGTGCTCACAGTTAATGCATACATGCATATGTCACCATCTGTTCGGAGTTAATTCCTTGTCAAAACTGGTCGTAAGGGTTCTCTTATCACTTGTTATAAAGGGTGGTCCTTAGTCCACTCATATTCATGAGGGTATGGTTGATAAAACGTATGCATGTTCGATGGATCCACATATTGTGAAGATGATGATTCAACAACACTTATGGATGAAGTAGCAAAAGGATTAACAAACGAATTCCCATCGAGCATAGCATTTGGAACATTATCAGCAACTGTTTCGGGGTTGGAGTGGAGCTTGATTATCTTGTTTCTGAATATGTTCTTGTTGTGTTTCAAGCTCGTCAACATCTTGTGGAGTGATTGGAGTATCTGTAGCTTGAGGAGATGAATTTGTTGGTGTCGAAGCGGTGTCTGCTGTTGTTATAGATGCCATTAGAGTTCGAAGAACTTGAGGAGCTGGAGCAGCAGGAGCAGTTCTTGTAGCAGCTGATGGTTGATGACCAATATAATCATCATACATAGCTTCAAACAGTGAGTCCAATTCACGTTCAGTTGGTTTTTGAGATGTTATTGTTGATGGAGCATAAGTAAGATCGAGTCCTAAACTAATTTGTCCATAAGTCATGCTTTGAAGCCCGGGTTTTGAACTACTTTATTCAAAAGCCATAGCTGAAAGCTCATCAAATGTCACATTCATTGTCTCCATGATTTTCTTTGTCCTTCGGTTGTAAACTTTGTAAGCACAGGAATTAGCAGAATAACCAATGAAAAGCCTATATCACCTTTTGCACCAAGCTTCCTAATATTTTCACGGTCATTCTTAGGATAACAAAGATCCTAAATACATGAAAAAAAGGAGATATCCAATTGTATGCCGTTAATAAGCTCATATGGTGTTTTTCTAAATCGTTAGTGAATGATGGAGCGGTTTTGAGTGTAGCACGAAGTAGCAATCGCTTCAGCCCATAAGAATAACGAAGCACAAGAAAAAAACAACATTGTTCTAGCAGCCTCTACTAACGTTCGGTTTCTGCGTTCCACGACTCCATTTTGTTGAGGTGTTCTGACAGAATACACTTGGTGACAGATGCCAACAATATCAAAGTATTCTTTAAGCACTTGATTCTTGAATTTTATGCCATTGTTGGTTCTTATAATGATAATTAGAGCTTGTAGAAGGACTTGAATTTTCTTTAGGAAAGTCTTGATCACTTCTGATGCTTCATATTTGGATCTGAGAAAGTGTACCCAAGTATAATGAGAGTAATCGTCTACAATCACTAGAATGTACCGCTTACCATTGATGCTTTCGAATCTCATCAGACCACATAAATCCATATGAAGAAGGTGTAACCTTTGCTTTGAATTTGGAACTAGTTTGGGTGGGTGAGATGCCTTTTTGCTTTTTCCTTACCTACAAGAGGGACAAAAATGTTCTTTATGATATTTGAATTTTGGAAGACCGATGACAAGATCGTTCTTAGCAAGGTCATTTATGGTGTTAAAATTGAGGTGGTATAAACGTTGATGCCCTAACCATTAATTGGTAGAAGTAGCACAATCCATGAGGCAAATTAGAGATGTAGAGGCCATTTCATGGAGATTGATGGTGTAAAGGTTTGTTGTGCGATTTCCTTTTAACAAATCAACTCCTTTGATATTTTTGACGAAACAGGTGTTCCTTCTAAAAGCGACCTCTAGATCTGAATCACAAAAATGTCTAACCGAGAACAAGTTTTGCCCTAAGCCTTTAATGAAATAGACTCTGATGATCAATATATCTCCCCATTGAAGATCACCATAACCCAGAATTGCAGCAATATGATCATTTCCAAAGCGTATGGTTCCCAAGAACTTCGAGACGAAATTTATGAGAAGCTTTAGATTTCCTGTCATATGCTTTGAACATCCCGAGTCTACACACCAAAAACAGATTTGAATGACCTGCCAAAGAAAAGGTAGAATTTGGAAACCGTTGGCTTGTAGGATCCTTAGGGTTAGAAGTACTTGCATTATCAGCGCTAGAGCTGTCAGATTGACACTCAAATTCACTGGATGCAATTATTTTTCCTTTAAGGTTAAACATTCTTCCAGTCGGTGACCACCTAAGGAATGTTCTAGGTCTACTAGGCTTAGGTGAAGCAAGTCTTTATTTGGATCCTAACTTCTTAGTTTTCCTGATTTTTGGCATATGTTTCTTTTGATTTGCAGTGTTTGAAACATTAGCATTGAATTTATTCACACGAGAATTCATGTCATTCACATAATTAAGCACACAGACATCATGATTAGAAGTAATTAAACATCGCTTACACATAGCACAAACAACTTCAGATTTATCATTCTGAATAGCAAGCTTAATGTTATTACATTCAGATGACACATGTTTCTTATTCTTAGAAAGCAGTAAATTCCTAAGGTGTTCTTCTACTTCAACTTCCTTAGACGCATAGAGGACCCTATCATTCTTTGTATTGCTCCTAGGCTATGGCCTTCTGGTCTTAGTAGTGATGTCTATTCCTGCAGAAGACAAACAATTTGAACTAGAATTAACATCTTTCTTAGTGAGTGATAAGTGTAGAATACACATATCTATTTATGCTTAAAATAACCCAAATAAACCCAAAACGGATCAAAAATGGCAAAAATGTGCTTGTATCTGAGTTTTATGTGTGCAGGTATGGATATGTCAAATATCGCAAGAAAACAGTCAAAAACGGACACGAGAACGGATGAGTGATCAAGAAGCTAAAGAAATCAAAGCCGAAGCCAGAGAGATCATGCCTCAGCCTTCTACAGTCAACTGCAGCTAAACCACAGTCAACCAAAGCCCAACTCCATTGTTTTATAAATTCAAGGGCTGATTTTGCAATTTATGGAAGTTATTTTTAACTAAGAAAATTGTGCTTGCCAAACACAAGGGCCGAATGTGTAATTTCCTCATAGTTATAAGAGGCGCGGGTCTTAGACCGGGTCAAATAAACCCATGGACCCCTTTCAGCCAATCATAAGCAAAGCCCCAACCCAATTACCCAATCTTAACCCGAACCCTAACCCGACCTACCCGGTTAAACTTATAACCCCATTAACGTTTACTGTTCACTCATTTTTACCCAAATCGGATTTACACTCACACACACACGAACACACCAAGAACATTAGTGTTTGTTAGACAAGTAGTACCATCCTCATCATCAAATTAAAGATCTCTCCTCACAGATGATTCTGATATTACTAATTTGTCTTGGTGCCCTCCAACCTAGATGAATTTATTTTTCATTATTGACCCTAGTTTTGGTCTTATAAGAAGCCTCGAATCAAAACTATTCAATACAAGAAACATAAATATTAGGACTAACTGTCAAGGCATACCATATGGGGTTAGCATTCAGGAAGTCTACTATCTCAGCAAAATCAGCATTCTCCATGGATTTTTCCAAGTAAGCAACCATATTATGTGAGTCAGCAAAATTTAGGCCCGCCATTGATTTCAATTTTTTTAGAATCGGCAACGAAATTGAATTAGGGTTTGTGAATTGAGAGTATTAGAATGATTAAGAACGATTATGGTGTGATCGAATGCGCTTAAATAGTTAATAAAGGAAACCTTTAAGCAAAGTATTCGTTTTATAGACCAAAAATACCCTCAGCAATTGTAACTCCAACGGTAACCTAGTAGTAGTAAGTTAGCCTGGCAGCAGTAACTTTTGCCCAGCACTACTAAGTAATGCCCAACAGTACTAAGTAATGCCCAACAACATTAACTCTTGAGTTACCAGTTTTAACCTCAATTCCATCCTTAGCAGCATTTTATATTATATATATATATATATTTTTTGAGAGTGAATTTTATCAAGGGAAACTTGGTAACTTTCTTAATTACTCTCGGGATTATATTTTTATGATATATTCTATAGTATAATTAACTGCAACCAGTGAGGATACGAGGTTGTGAAACAGTGATCGTATTTGTCCTAACACTTGCTCTAACGTTGTTGATAGGCACAAATTTATCTTCCCTAGAGTTCATGGTAGGATTAATCCTAAACATTCCTGGGGCAATCACTTTCGTGATATTCACTACTTTTGATTCTTGAGTGCTTGGTACCGAGTTTGACATGACTGGTTTTGACAAAGCATTCAACTCATCAATCTTAGAAAGAACCTTAGATTTTGGAAGAGGAGTTACAAAATAGAGTTTTGATTCAGAAGAAGAAAGTGGTTTTCCTAAAATTGATTGCTTTTTAAACTGAGTATTCTCACTCGTACCTTTGGCTGTCCTTTTGTTCAGAAACCTTATCAAATAACTGGGCTCTAGCTTAGCAATTTCATAAATTGTATCATGTAACTTTTGTTGCATGTCTTTATAAGCTTTATCGTACGAAATTTTGTCATATTTGCATGATGTGGAGGGTCGTAGAGACTTCTACAAGAAGTTTTACAACTCCTTAGGCAGTGTACCTAATCGTTGTAGTGTAGTATTGGCAAGACTCGGGGGTTGTTATCATTCTCTATGGGAATAGCATTGTGAAGGCCGGATCGAATGTTCACTAAGGTCTAAGGGTTGAAGGAAGATTATTTTTATATTTTTATGTTTTATGAAAGCAAGTAAAATCTCGGATTTGAAGGGGTTTTGATTTAGCTAATGACTACTCTAATTGTAATAAAATAAACTAGAAAACAATTATACAACGAAGTGTATTTACTTGGGATGCACTACTCCTTGCTAGCTATCCAATTCTACCTATTGCTTTGTCACACTTGAGATGTAATGTGTAAGTATTTCCTACTTCATGAACGAATTATACTTCATTAAGGTTTACTTGAGTGTTAGATAAGATGAGTTGGGTTTACGGTACGTTATACGGAAGTAAAAATGATTATTCGGTGAAATAGGGTGATTAGCGGTTTAATAAATGTACATGGGTATTTAAATATTTAGAAAGATATCTCATGAGTTTACTACTGATGTAAACTCATTTTAGGGTTTTTTTTAGGTGTTGGGATCACAAAGACATGAGAAAAATGTTTCGTTCACAAATAATGCGAAAGATATGATCGTATTGCTAATAGGCTCTAAAATATCCTTTTAGACTTAATATGTAATATTAACGACGTTTACATGGTACTTAGGCTCTCTATAGCCTATAATATTGTATCTCACTCCTAGAATAACTTCCTTTTGAGATTAAGTGGTAATTTGATAGTTATACGGTAAGTAGTTAAACCTAAATGGTAAAAAGTAAAACCTGAATTTTTACAGGTGTCACAGTCTCCCCATGTTAGAAGATTTCATCCCAAAATCAAGATGTTTTATGCGAGACAAATGTCGAGGAGAGGATGGAAGTGTTTAAACCTATGAAATTTCACGTTGTTCAAGAGATACTTGATGAGTTAGTTCAAATAAGAAAGAGTCTTTTAACAAAGTCACATTTTTGGTAGGTCGTGTCAAGAGAAAACAAAGGTTTAACAGAATTGATAACTTAAGGAGAAATAGACATTGACAAATGATTTCAATGGAAATGCAATTAAAGTTTTGAATGAAATTGTTTAACAAAGGAATCAATCATTCAAAAACCTACTTATGTTTGCTTCCCAAAGGCCCACATTCAATGGTAGTCCAACCTTGCACATCCAATGTACTTCAAAAAGGCTCAATATGAGAAACCATGTTAGTATGAGTTCCCATATGACAATCTAGATCCTGGCAGACAGACTCATCCCCAATAGGAAAAGACTCGACTCTTGGAAAATGAGAGTCGATCAAAATTAAATAAGATTAGATGAGACTTATGGACACACAAAGCTAAATAGTCTTTATGAAAATTTTAAACCAGCGTCACAGGAATATAATAAACAGTTGGCTCATGCAAACGAAGTAAGGAAGAAAATGTGGAGGAAAAGTCTTTTGTGAAATTTAAACCAAATATTTTCAAAAACATCGTTTTTACTGTTTTAAAAATCAATAGTAAATAGTAGACAAGTGTACAATGTATGACAAAATAACATTAAATCACTTTAGAGACTTGTATTATCACCAAGCTTGGGATAAGCATTTTATAATCATTTTTTGCCCAAATGCTCTTCGATTATGGAGTGCTATAAAAACATGTTTGATGCCTCTTGCATTTAAAGACAATAATGATAGTTCCACATTGGTTATGAACTCCAAGCAAGAAATGCATGCTAGATTTAAAGTACGTTGGAATCCCTGAAAATGATATGACGAACTTTAAATCTGATTAAAGCAGAATTTCAACCATGTATGATTTAGACTTTTGCAAGAATGTGCTGTCTAATGATGATTGTTATGTGTCTTATTTGCATCGTTATCTTATTAGATTGCTCATTCTGATTGCTTTGCTTATATCTTCATAAAGTGAAAAGACTGTGAATGTACTTGCACCAAAAGCTTTCAAACAAACTGAATCTGTTAGTAAGAAGGTTTATACTTGAGCTTTCTATGAAGTTTTGTTAATTAGAAAAACACACTCGATTCTCTTTGAACTTATCTTTACAACATGTCAAGAATAAATAAAAAAATGACACAGTTTGCAAAGAAAAAGCGTCAAAATGTATTTCAAAAAGAACGATGAACAATATTTTGAGATACCAGATTGAAGCTCTAATTGCAAGGACAAGAAATTGCTATAAGTGAGTTAAAGGAAATGTTTAGAATGCAAAGGAGTCTGTGGAAACTAAAGTTTGATAAAACCATCTGTTGTTTGACAACCAAGTGCTCACAGGATCCAAAATGATCAGTTTTAGGCAAACCGGCTCCTTTTTTAGATCTCTTGAGAGCGTAAAAGTTGTTTCGCAAAACAAAGTTGGTCCTAAAACTAAATTATGTCAGAGGTTTATCAAAAACACCAATTCACTACACAAGATTTTACCTCAAATAGCAGACAAGTTGTAAGAAACACAAGTGTAATTAAAACCAGGTATGTTCCGAATTGACATAGGACAACACAAAATAGAGCACAAGCTTGCCCGACTTCTAGGAATACTAACCCTCGCGTGTCTACATCTACAGGAGTAATTCACAAAACTAATGTTTGCAGACCACAGCTTAGGGGCACTTAAATGAAAGATAAGGTTGTGCCAAACAATAGTCATGTGAAGGATAAGAAGACTGAAGTAGAAGACCACCTTAGGATTTTTAGTATTTCTAATAACACAAAGTTTGTAACTGTGTGTAACTGACCAATTTTAAAATCAGAACTGCGAATGTTAATGTGTTTGTGATACAGTGTGGAAAATGGTTATGTTTAATTCGGAATCATGATGCTTGTGTTTCTTAAATATTTAAAATGTCGTGAATGATATAACTAAGTAGCCTTAAGTAGTGCATATTAGTACTAGTAAACCATAAGGTCAATGGCGAACAAATGTGTTTGAAATACCCCTAAGAAAATAGCCGCATAAGATCAACTACTCAGAAATCCAAGAGTTACTATAGGTGCTGTATCGATCTATCTCTCTCGTAGTAAGTCATGGAATTGGTGGACTAGGGAAAAATACATTCGCCCATCAAGATATAAATGGGTTCCTAATACAAAAATGAATGGTGTGCCTATACAGTTAGGAATGAAAATGTAAACAAGAGAGTTAGTTTTGCTATAGATAATGCATCTAGGATAACTAATGTCTTGAAACTCACAAATTCTTTAGGATCTAATTTGTCAAGTATTCCATCGACCTCTAATTCTCTTACAGATTGTTCAACTCATCCTATTCATTGTTAACTCTGGATGCACAAAGCACATGACGGGCAATCTAATGCTGCTATGTACATTTGCTGAAAAATATCTGGGTACTGTTCATTTTGGCAATGATCAATTTGCTCCAATTCTTGGTTATATAGATTTGGTTCAAGGAAATATCACGATCAACAGGGTTTATTACGTCGAAGGCCTCAATCACAATCTCATCTCGTTTGGTCAATTTTGTGATGCGGATTTGGAGGTTGCTTTCCGAAAATCTACGTGTTTCATTAGAGATCTCCAGGGAAATGATCTACTAACTGGTAACTGTGGATCTGATCTCTATACAATATCCCTTCAAGAAACAACTTCATCAACTCCAATCTGTCTCATGGCTAAAGCCTCACCAACTCAAGCATGGTTATGGCATCGAAGAATTTATCATCTTAACTTTGACTACATCAACTTGCTTTCAAAGAAGGATGTCGTGATTGGTTTAACAAAACTAAAATATGTCAAGGATCAACTGTGTTCCTCTTGTGAAGTGAGTAAAGCAAAAAGAAGTTCAATCAAGACAAAGACTGTTACATGTTTAAAAGGACGGTTAAATTTGCTTCATATGAACCTATGTGGTCCAATTCGGGTTGCTAGCATAAATGGGAAGAAATATATTCTGATAATTATAGACGGCTACTTCGGATATATTTGGACTCTATTTCTAAAATCCAAAGATGAAACACCCAAAGTTCTATAAGATTTCCTCACAATGATTTAACGGAATCTTCAAGCCCTAGTAATTTATGTTCGAACTGACAGAGGCACAAAGTTCTTAAACAAGACACTCCATGCATTCTTCAAAGAAGAAGGAATTGAGCATCAAACTTCCACTCCTCGAACACCTGAACAGAATGGCGTTGTCGAAAGACGAAACCGTACTCTGGTTGAGGCTGCTCGAATGATGCTTTCAGCTTCTAAACTTCCTTTGTTCTTTTGGGCTGAAGCAATTGCAACCGCATGCTATACTCAAAACAGATCTATCATCATCCTGACACATGAGAAAACAGCATATCACATCACTAATGATAGGAAACCTTTAATTAAACACCTTCACATTTTTTGTTGCACTTGTTACCTAACAAGATATGGTGAAAATCTAGATAAGATGAAAGAAAAAGGCGATCCGTGCATTCTGGTGGGATACTCCACTCAGTCTAAGGGATATCGTGTTTATAACAAGAGAACTCGATTAATAGTTGAATCCATACATCTTAGATTTGATGAGATCAAAGAGATGAATGAGACGTCTGTTGCTAATAACACTTCAGGCCTCATTCCCCAACGACAAAAGGCGTCAGATTATGACAACTCTGGCCCCGTTCCCCAACTACAAAATTTTTCTCCTTTAGCAGATACAACAGTTCCATCACAACAAGAGTTGGATCTTCTTTTTGGTCCTTTGTACGATGAATTTTTCACTGCAGGTACTTCAAGTGTTAACAATTCTTCTTCTCCCACCGACAATTCTAAACAACAAGACACACCACCTACAATGAATAATCCATCTTCAACAGAACCAACAACTCCAACAAATGTTAATGCTGTGGAAAACACCACTAATCAAGCAGAAGATGCACAGTTCCAACAAGATGAATTTATCAATCCTTTCTGTACACCGGTACGAGAAATTCCTGAGTCTTCCTCACGCAATATTGATAATTCAAATATGCATACCTTCTATCAACCACACAATTCTGAATACCGATGGACAAAAGATCACCCACTAGAACAAGTTTGTGGAAATCCATCCAATCTAGTGCAAACAAGATGACAACTTGCAGCAGATCCTGAAATGTGTATGTTCGCACTCACCGTGAGTACTGCTGGACCAAAAACCATTAAGGAATCAATCGCTGATTTTGCATGGATAGAGGCAATGCAGGACGAGCTTCATCAGTTTGATAGACTACAAGTCTGGGAACTTGTTGACAAACCCTTTGGCAAGAACGTAATCAAACTAAAGTGGTTATGGAAGAACAAAAAAGATGAAGACCAAACTATAATTCGCAATAAGGTACGACTTGTAGCTAAAGGTTATGCTCAGGAAAAGGGTATTGATTTCGAGGAATCATTTGCTCTAGTTGCTCGCTTGGAAGCTGTTCAGATTTTCGTCGCCTGTGCACACAAGTCTTTTCCAATCTACCAGATGGACGTTAAAACGGCATTTCTTAATGGTCCATTAAAGGAGGAGTTCTATGTTGCACAACCAGATGGGTTCGTTGATCATGATCATCCAGAGAAAGTTTATCGTCTAAGGAAAGCTCTATATGGATTGAAACAAGCTCCAAGAGCATGGTATGATGAACTCTTAAATTTCATGATGTCCAAAGGCTTTACTAAAGGTACTATTGACCCTACTCTATTCACGATAAGATACGGGGAGGACATTCTACTTGTGCAAATTTATGTCAATGACATTATTTTTAGGTCTACAAACCCTAAATTTTCTAAACGATTTGAAAAATTAATGCATAGTAGATTTGAGATGTCCTTAATGAGGGAAATGAAATTTTTTTTAGGACTTCAGAACCACCAATCCCCAAGAGGTATCTTTATCAATCAGGCCAAGTACGCTTTAGAAATACTTAAAAAACATGGTATGAAAAAATGGGATACCGTTGGTACACCAATGGCTACCAAACCTAAATTAGATGCAGACTTGAGTGGAAAACTCATAGACCAAACCGACTACCATAGTAAAATCAGGTCACTCATGTATCTGACATCTAGTAGACCAGATATAGTGCAAGCAGTATGTTATTGTGCAAGGTATCAAGCAAGACCGACTGAAAAACACCTCAAAGAGGTTAAAAGGATCTTTCGATACTTAAGGGGTACCATTAACATGAGACTCTGGTATCCGAAGGATTCTGGCTTTGAACTAACATCTTTTTTAGATGCCGACCATGTCGAATGTATTGATACTCGCAAAAGCACTTCTGGAGGAATACAGTTCCTAGGTGATAAATTAGTCAGCTGGATGTCAAAGAAGCAGGATTGCACTGCAATGTCATCAGCAGAGGCTGAGTACGTGGTGTTATCTGCAAGTTATGCTCAAGTAATGTGGATGAGGACACAGCTTAAGGATTATGGCTTCAACTACAACAAAATACCGTTGTATTGCGACTCTCAGTCAGCCATAGCAATCTCATGCAACCCCGTGCAGCACTCCCGTACCAAGCACATCCATACTCGATATCATTTCATCAATGAACAGGTTGAAAACCATATAATTGAATTGTACTTTGTCAGAACTGAATACCAATTAGTTGATATGTTTATTAAAGCCTTACCCGAAGATAGGTTTCAGTATCTTGTCAGACGAATTGGTATGAGATGTTTGACTCCAGCAGAACTGGAGGTTCTGACAAATGAATCTGCTTGATATATTCCATCAAACATCGACTTGTAAATATTTTTCAGAAAAGCAAAATACAAAAATATAAAACCTATAAAAACAAATACAAAAATATAAAATTTCAAAAAGAAAATACAAAATTAAAAAATCAGAAAATTCCAAAAAGAATCTTCTCGACATGTCTCTTGGAATCGATAACATTTACGTACCTAGAAATGTTGATTAACATCGACACGGGCGTGTAAATGAAGTTCGAGTAAAATGAAGTCGAACAAGGAGTTTCAAAGCTTTCATAAAATGTCATTCATAATTTTTTCCATGACTTGTTATTGCTCTGCTGATTTGACAACTCGGATCCGAGTCAAGGATGAGTGTACGTGTTCAGTGGTCTTTATTCTTAGCGATTAGAAGAGAAGTCTTGATAACATGAAGAGAATTTTCAAATGATGTTGAGTAACATTATTTGTTCATGCTAAATTTCTCAATGACAATTCAAAATCTTTCATAATTGTGTGTAGTCAGAACACTCCATCCAACTCATACAAGTTTTACAAGACAGTTATTTCTAGTCATTGGTAGTTCATTTCAAAAATGAGTCAATGTTTTGAGGGGGATTTTGTGTTCAAAAGACAATGTTTTAATGTTGTTTGATACATCATCACATGACAATTCTTATGTATTCAACACATTATAAAAAGTCTTAATAACAACTTCATAATAATAATGACAATTAAATAGAATGTTCATTATAAGATGATTTAGGGTTGAGCATAATTTTTCAAGAATTCTTCAATGACAATTCATAATCTTTTAAAATTGTGTGCTCAACAATGCTAACCCTTAATTTTATATTCATTTTACAAACTTGGTATCATTTTTTTGTGTCAAACATATGTAAAATTGAGGGGGAGCAAGTTAATGTTCCATATAATTCATGACTTATATGTTTTCTCCATAGAATATCCATGAAAATTTTTAATCACATGGTATTTCAAAGACTAAGTGAATTAGTATTTAAAATAAGGGGAGAAATGTAATTAAAATGTGATCTTGAAAATAATAAGTAATCTAATCGACTCAAAGTGCTTGATTCTCTTTGGAAAAAGGTTTTATGGTTACGATCTCATACCCAACGACATCTTAATTCACGACGATTCTGAATTCATAAGGTGGCTAGGTTAGGTATTAGTCCTATGATCCAACCAGAACTGGAGAGATCTACCCAAAGACACTCCATAGTTACAAATAGTAGTCCTTAGGTATGATTAGAGATGAATGAGTATAAGGGAATAATGCCGACGATATGAATGGCTATAAAAAAAAATCCCCCCACAAAATAATCGAACAATCACTGAACAAAGGTGTTAGTAACGACGTCTTGGTAAGCATTGAAGCGGTTGAAGAATTAAAAAGAAATGTATGGATATAGGGTGAAAATAAAGCAGCCCTCCCTACACCTTAAGCAGAAATCGGGTCAATACATAATCTATTAGTTTTCATAAAGATGAATTCTGATATTAAAGAATGACATCATAGACCCAGTGATGCAATGCACAACCCTTCCCAACCATTCAATTTTCTCTCAACAGAGACTTGTCTCATTTGTCACGGAGATACACATGACTTCTATTGACTTTCTCACTCTAAGTTAGTTGATATTGAATAGGTGGCAGTCTGCTCCAGCCTTCGAGTACTAAAACTAAAACGCACTAATCGAGTTTAGAGCCAAGAGATCAATAAAATAAATCTCATTAGGACACATTCCATGACAAACACTTGTTGAACACCAATAAGTTCACAAGATGTTAACAAGAGTCCTACGCATTATCCTTGTTATTTTGCCAGAACATCCAAGTGATACTTAAGTATTCACAGTGAAGATGGAAATCCTGCTTGAGCCAACATCAAACAAGCTCTTGGTAGGTGACTTGCGCGATTCTATATGAATCAAACTTGTGTCAACTAGAAAGAAACGATGGTGCGATTCTATGTGAATCAAACTTGTTCCAGTAAATGAATTGACGATTTAATTAGAAAGATAGTAACTATCTGATTCACTCATATCGTGTTGTCTGCTTTAAGACATTTTGGTATTGAGAACAAGCAAGTATGGTGAATCTAATGCATACGCGTTAGAGGATCTAAAACTTTGAGCTAGAATCCCTGTCAAGGAGGTTCTTCTAAATTAAACCTACCTGATCACAGGTACAGTATTTATACAGTAAAACGATCCTCACAGAACTGAAGGTTAATGCAACCGAATCTCAACGAATAACAAAGCCATATTCGTCCATATCTGCTGTTTATCACTAACATTTAAATGCAGGTACCAACGACAGTGTTGTAGTCTCATTCCAGCAGAGTCCGATTCATTACCACATGCTCATGCTCAAACTACAAAGACATACTATAAGCATCAAGATTCAAGAATCAAGAAAGCTCAAGAATTAAAGACAAAGACTTTTGCAAACTCTAATATTAAAGATAACACCTCATAAACTAAGCTTCGAGGGAGATTATTAGAGAGCTTTCAAGATGATTCAAAGTATGAGCATGTTGGTCAAGATACAAGATCACAAGGTGGCAAAGACAATCAAGACAAACAAGGAAAATGTTTAGAGATCTCAAAATCAAAGACGAAGTCAAAAGACAATGACAAAGGCTAAAGATCAAAGATCACAAAGCATGAAAGAACAAGCCTACAACATATTAAAGACCAAAGACTCAAGAACTCAACGACAAAGCAATCTCAACAAGTCCAAGGAAGCAAGATTAAAGATCTCACCTTAGGAATTCGAAGACCACACATTAAGGGAGATTGTTAGCTTCAAATATGTTTGTGAACATGGAAGCTCAAAATCAGCAGGAAGCCTCACTTTGAGGAAGTTTGTTGACCTCAAGATAACGAGTCTAACATGAAAGCTTGGAATCTCTCAGAAACCAAGCTTAGGGGGAGATTGTTAGCCTCAAATTATATTATCAATCTTGGTGTTTATCTCATTTATGTTGTAATAGGATAGAAGGGTAAACGGGCTCGTGAACATAATCTAATCTTGTACTAGTTCCAAACTAAGGTCCATTGTAATCCCGAGCCCGGCCCAAGACATTAAACCATTCAGCCCAACAAGGCCCATGTGGTGTAAGTATAAATACCCCTCTCCAAGTGTGGAGAGGGTGTTGGTTGCATTTACTTTCATTTGTAACTCACCAAACTTCTCTCTAATCTAATTTTCCGTCTTTGTTTCTCTCTCTAATTTTCCATTTTTCCTTTATCTCTTTTTCTAGCTTATTACTTATTGGTATGGCTTATTGTTGTGATATGGGTTAAGTTTTAGGATAACATAAACCGTAAAAAATAACTTGTGTTTGAAATGTCACAAATCTCTGTGTTACAAACCTCTATGTCACAAATCTCTATGACACAAACCTCTATGTCACAAATCTCTATGACACAAACCTCTATGTCACAAACCTCTATGACATAAATCTCTATGTCACAAATCTCTATGACACAAATCTCTATGTCACAACCCTGAATGACACAAATAGCTACGAAGGTAAATGACATAAATCGCTATGAAGTATAAATTTTTGCAGAGTTTAGTTTCCTTGAAATGTCACAAATCTCCTTGCACAAAGAACAAATCGCTATGCACAAATCGCTGTCAATTTGCATAAATCGCTGTCAAATTGCACAAATTGCTATGAAGTGAAATTTTTTGGCAGAGTTTCGTTTCCTTGGAATGTAACAAATCGCTTTGCACAAATCGCTGTTGATGAAATCAAATAACGTCACTGTTATAGCATCATTTATTCCATAAAAATTACCCATTTGATATAATTATTGCATGAATTGGTACTTAATCTGTTATATTAGTTATGTGCAGTAATTATGGAGCAATTGGTGAAGATTAGCTAAACGGCGCATATTTTGAGGCTTAAACGAAGAAATCAAGAAACCTACTGATCAGACATTCAATACGCCGTATCCATCAAGAAGATATGACGTATCTGCGCCTAAACTTCACAAGAAACCACGAAGACACAATCACCTATACGCCGTATTTAGAATGCATCATACGCCGTATCCAAGAAGATATACTCGAAGAACATTCTAGACGATGACAAACGTGGTCCCTACTCCAAGGAAACTCTGATACGCCGTATCGACCTCAACGGATATGACGTATCGACTTAATACCGGCAGCTATAAATACAAAACCCTAAACACGACTTTAGGGAGTGCTTAACCATATTTTCAAAACCCTAATCACAGAGGACGATTTTCAAACCCCGAGAAGAACAGAGAAGGTCAAGCAAAGATCTTAATTACAAAGGAAACACTGTGTAATTCTCTTATACTCTAAATACGCATTCGATTGTTGGTATCATTCATTAACTTGGTTAGTTTACCTTAGTCGTTTATCTATGACATTTGTATATGTAATTACAATGGTTATCGGCTAATACCTTTAGGCATTATCCATGTTTATGAAGATTTAACGTTTGGTTTTGTTTATATCGATTGACTCTTATTGGTTGTGTGTTGAAGTATGTTTATCAATTTATACTTGCTTATGTGCTTAAGTATGTGACCTATTATTCAACTAGGTCTAGGAATACAAATAGAGAGTTAGCTAGATACTGGGATAGCTCTCCATATCTGTAATTTATAAATCTGGAATAATAAGATCACAAATTAATGTGATGTCCTGCCCTTTAAGGTTTAGTGAACAAGTTGGACTAGGGGTTTACCTAGGATTAACAAATAACGTTCTGATTCCTTGAAGGATGGATTGGGGCTAGTGGACTACCAGTATATGGAGGACCGTTAAGCAGTAAGTTAGTAAAGTCTCCGTGAGCTAGTCGTCAGTGAGATCACCTGCATTGAACTTCTAGGATAGATTATAACCAACCGCAAATACTTTATGCGGATGTGCCTAATTGTAACAGAATTAGCATGTCTAGGTTTTAGGAAGAAGTACCGCCTAAATCTAGGAATGATATACCGGATAACAATAAGACAGTCATTGCACTAATAAACAAACCTGCGTTCTATCGGATTAATCATGGTTAATATAGTTTCCTTACCATAGGCTTGAACCGTTCCTCTATCCTCTGATTAATCTCTTATGTGCATTAGAGTAGCTTAAGTAGCATTAAGTCACCAACAAAACCCATGCCAGTTTCTCAGGCTAAAACCCCCCTTTATCCGTTAGAATTAGGATTAACTTAGGTTTAGCTTAGGTTTAACATAGAATAGAATAACTTAGATAACTAAAATACTGATAGACGTAAGAATTAAGTTCTCACTCTTAGTGATCGACACCCTACTTACTAACGAAGCTACAATTGACCGGGTACACTTCCCGTTAGTGTTGTTTAGGTAAAGTCGGCAAAATATAAATAGTAAAACTTGATACATAAAATATATTGTCATACCTCGTCAGCGGCGGAAACACAGGAATGCAGCATAATGATTCACATTGCACAAGATACAAGTTCATACCATACATTGTTTGCAAAAGATTATTTACAAAAGTTTACAAATTTCACGACCTTGGAAAAGTCAAACAAATGTCCTTCAGTAAATCTCCCAAATGTACTCATCTTTGATTCCCAATACTTCACATTTACCTTTGTTAATAACACATCTGAAAATGATACTCGAAAACGTCAACAATAATGTTGGTGAGCTCGTAGGTTTGACTCAAAACCCAGTCGTTGTGCTAATATCTCAAACGGTTGGACAATTGTGCTATATGACAGTGAATATATGTCGATCAATCACAAACCCATGACTTAGCAACCCCGCTAATCATGCACCAAGACCTAACATCCCTGCTAGTCTTATCACCAACGTGTACCAACACTCTTAGGGCCGCAACCCCGATGACATACCACACCTAAAGCCTACCAGATGGAGCTATATTTAGGGTGAAGAACCACACAGAAAGATCACACAACATAGCATACCAACACATATTATTCACATAGCAGTCATAAGCACATTAATTGTCCCAAAAACAAAACCACATTTCGCACAGTTCAGAAAACAGTTCAAAACACATTTGAGTATCATTTTCCCCCAACGAAAAAGATTTAAAAAGTGGGGCTACGAGAACTCACCTCAACAGATGATGGTAATGACACAGATAATCTCCACTCAATGCACAAATAATCTCTATACAACGAACCAAAAATCTCTACATAACGAACCAAAAATCTCTACACAACGAACCAAATATCTCTACAATGCACAACAGTACCCGGCCATGACCTAATCATTAATTTCACCTTATTAATATTTATTGTACAAATTGCCTTATTGTACAAGCATTCGTCTTTACTCACACCAATTTCTTATTCTCGTTTTAAACCTTTACTTCCATTACAAACCTTTATCCTTATTACCAAAATACTTGTTCTTATTTCAAGACCTCATTCTCATTACAAAACCTCTTTCCTATTAAAAAACGTTTTGGTATCATGGTTGTGTGGTAACTAAATAAAACAACTCGGTGCACTTGGGCTAAGTGCGACACCAACACGTAATACTCACAAAAGACTCAACGACTAAACGAGACAACTGCCCAAACGACTCAAGGAAGCCTAACAAGGGACGAGCAAAACTCAAGGACCGGAAATAAAATAATAAATATCTTCGCAACGTCAAAGTACATATATATATACTAGCCGCAAGGCCCGTCCGTTGGACGGGATGCTTTAAGAAATTGCTTTAGGATTAATAAATAAATTTAAAATGTATAGAAATTTCACTTATAGAATAGATAACTGGAAATTTTTATTACCCAATTTAGCATAAACTATAAAAAAATACTTAGAGGAATGTTAAAGTTTATGTACACTTGACAAAACTAACATCGACAAATAAAAAAACATAGACTTGTAAAAAATGATGTCATAATTTAGCATAAAGCATAAAAAATCTTTAGATAAAATTAGTAAAATGCTTGATATTCATCGAGTAAAAGTTGGAACTTGTTGATCTGGTTGTTCTTTGCAATAGCTTGAACCCGATTACCCTGCATTATATATGAATATCAATTGCATAATGCAACTATCAAACAATTATTAATAAAATAACTTATAGACTATATGAATTGTACAAAAAGATTACATGTTGATCTTGCAATACGCAGTCTAACCTTCATAGCTCATTCGGTTTTCCTATAGGGTGAGACTTCCAAATACTTATGCAATGCACTAATATTCTGATATCATCGAGCATTGGATCCACGTCACACACTTGAGTCATGTTCATCTTCATTTCTTTTGCTACAAACACAAAGAAAAGATAAGTGTTTCAGATTAAACCTCAAAATACGAATGCAATTGAAAATTGAATAGATCTAATATTATAGATCCAGTATCTAACATTAAGTGCGTGTGTATTAATTTGAAAAAAAAGGTGAGTGCCATTGTATGTATGTGCCTATATTTATAATCAATTGAATAGGTTAGCATGTTCATTTGAATTTCAAAAACATTGGTGGATAACTAAGGAAATGATTTATCATTCAAAATTATTATCCCGAAAAATCAGGACGTTTGTTACAGTTTCAAAAGGGATTTTCGGTTTTCTTATTAAATGTTTATTATTCTTCAAACTTTCTTAATTAAAACCATTATATTTTTTGAACTATCCTTAATTAAATGATTTTTAAATTTTGAAAACCATTAAGAATGAAACTGATTTAAGAGTTTCATAACATTAAAAATGAAGTTGATTTCATAGTTTAATATCATTAACACATAAACTATAGCCATTAAAATAACATATTAAGTAATAACATATAAAATTAATTTAACTAAGAATATACCTGGAAAATTGATGTTCCACAACAAAACTGAGTTGATTCATACGATTAATGAGATTGGGCATAATTCTTTGTTTGCTAATAAATTTACATGTTTAATATTCTTCAAACTTTTCTAATTTAAGCCATTATATTTTTCAAACTATCCTTAATTAATTGATTTTTAAATTTTGAAAACCAATGATACACTACTACAAAAAGTACTTCCAAGACCTGTTGTAGAAGCCATCGAGACCGGTTTTTCATGAGGTCTGTAAGTGGGGGGCTCTCCATGTGAAATCAAATGTAAACCGGTTTTTAAACCGGTCTCGACAAGGGAAATGAGACCGGTGTTGAGAAATAAAACATGTCTATAAAACAAACTAGAGAC
>BQNB010009993.1:0-85225 GCA_026074375.1 Tanacetum coccineum
AGCGGCGCCAAAAACTTGATGTGTCGTTGTGTGGTGTTTATTTATGATAGTTCAAGTTTTAAATTTATATTTTGTCGACTTAACCAAAAACAACACTTTAACGGGCAGTGTACCCGGTCGGTGGTAGATTCGTGGTAAGTAGGGTGTCGAACACTTGAAGCGAGGTTAAATCTCTCAATTTATTTATATTTTGGTTTATCTAATCTAAGTTAATTATAATCTAAGTCAAACCTATGCTAATCCTATGTTAGTTCTAATCCTAATTCTAACATGTAAAAGGGGGGTTTCAGCCTGAGAGACTGGCACGGGTTTGTTGGTGACTACAATCAATTCAAGACACTTTAACCCACGCAAGCAAATTAACAGAAGATAAAAGAGCAGTCGAGCCTTATGATAGAAAACTGTATTAGCCATCATTAATCCGATTAGAAGTTGGTTTGTTTATTCAGTGCAATGATTACTTATCTCGAAGAGGCATATCATTCTTAGACTTAGGCGGGACTTCATCCTAAGACCTAGACACATTAATTCTGTCACAATTAAAGCATCCACATAAAGCATCCTTATTACCTGATTATAATCTATCTTAGGGATTAAAGCAATGGTGATCTTGTTAAACCCTAGCTCATAGAGACTTTACCCACTTATTGCTTAATGGTAATTTATACACTAGTAGTCCACTTGTCCAACTATCCAACGGAATCAGAACATTATTTGTTGAATTATCTAGATTCACCTACTAGTCAACATGTTTAATAATCCAAAGACAATTTCCGTTAACTAGTTAAGCCATAAGCGTATCCTTAGAATGATTTTAGAAGGACAATATTTGTGATCCTATGATTCTAGATGTATATATTACTATATGGAGAGCTATCCCGACATCCAGATTACTTGGTCCGTATCACTAGATCCAGTTGAATGATAGGTCACATACAAAAGCACGTAAACAAGTATGAATTGATAAACATAAACAAGCATACAACGATAAATTAAGCAATCGAGATATAAACAAAACCAAACATTCAGATCTTCATAATAATGGCTAATACCGGAAGGTATTAGCCTTCAAACATCATAATTAATACAAGAGTAATTGTTTAAGCCAAGGTAAACTAACCGAGTTCACGAATGATACCAAAAACTAAACGATTACAAAAGTATAAGAAATTACATGTTGTCTTCTATGGATTGGAATGCGTTGCAAGACCTTTTCTGTTCTTTTTCTCCTTTAAAAATCAACTTTTGTGGCTTAGGTAGCGTGAATATGATTTAGCACACTTAAAACTCGTTTTGAGTTTTGTATTTATAAGGTCTGGAAGTCGGTTCGATATGACGTACCCAATGGATTGGATATGGCGTATTGGAGTTTCTTGGAGTAGGGACCACGTTTGATATCTTCCAGAATATTCACATACTATATATCCAATACGGCGTATTGGTAGTTAGAATAATAATCTTCAAAATATCTTCATTTAAGCTCCAGAATGCGCGCCTTTTGCTAATATTCACCAAGTACTCCATAATTACTGCAATTCTCAGATATAAATGATTAAGTAACAATTCTTTGCAATAATTATATAAAAAATGGGTTAGTTACATGGGATAAATGATGCTATAAAAAAACCGTTATTTGATGTCATTATTTGGGAATTGGTTCCGTGTCCAAATAAAATGTTTCTGATCAAACTTAAATGGATTTATAAGCTCAAGGATTCAGGCAAGAAGAGGGAATCGATTACGAGGAATCATTTGCACCGGTTGCTAGAATAGAGGCCATCTATATCTTCGTAGCAAATGCCTCTCATAAGAATATGACAATCTACCAAATGGACATCAAAATGTCTTTCTTAAAAGGCGAGCTTAAAGAAGAGATCTGTGTTTCTCAACCAGAAGGATTTGTTGATCAGGACAATCCATCGCATGTGTACAAGCTCAAAAAGGCCCTATACGGTCTCAAACAAGCACCACGTGCATGGTACGACATGCTGTCAAGCTTCCTAATCTCACAACATTTCTCCAAAGGTGCAGTTGATCCAACACTCTCCACAAGACAAGTTGGGAACGACTTATTACTAGTATAAATTTATGTTGATGATATAATATTTGCATCCACTAATATTGCCATGTGTAATGAGTTTGCTAATCAGATGACCACTAAGTTCAAGATGTCTATGATAAGGCAGATGTCATTCTTTTTAGGATTACAAATTTCACAAAGACCTAGAGGCATCTTTATAAACCATTCTAAATATGCTTATGAAATTGTTAAAAAATATGGTATGCTAACTAGTGATTCAGTAAACACACCTATAGTAGAAAAGAGTAAACTGGATGAAGATCTATAAGGGATTCCAATTGATGCTACACTTTACCGTGGTATGATTAGATCCCTCATGTATTTGACATCCAGTAGACCAGACCTTATTTATGCAGTCTGCTTATGTGCCCGGTATCAGGCAAAGTCTACCGAAAAGCACTTAAATGTGGCTAAGCATATCTTTCGATACCTAAAGGGAACCATTAAAATGGGTCTCTGATACTCGAAGGATACCTGTAACACCCTCAATTTAGCTCGGTCAGCGGAAGGGTCCAATGGTGTTACATCATAGTACAATAACACAAATCATAGAAAACGACTCAAAAAGAGGCGTTTTGAGAAAATTTCATTCATTTGAATAAAATAAAGTTTACATCACGGTCCTAATAAGTTTAACAACATCATACCACGTTTTACAAAACATTTTCAAATGAATAATTATTTAGCGGGCCTTAATATCTCCATCGCCGAATTACCTTCAAGGACCTGAGATAAAACATGCTAAAACTCAACAATAATGTTGAGTGAATCCATAGAGTTTATATATATAAATAATAAAAATAATTTCCGAACACAAGTATCATTTTTCAATATTCATCTGGATACAACGATGTGGCCATACAAAGTTATATCGGGGGATTATTATAAGCCTCATGACATTGAACCTTACCATATATTCAATATAATGCCTACTATACACCCTCGCTATGAGTGTATCTTATTCTCTATACAATGCATCCGTTGTGTCATTTTTCCCGACACAAGAAGATAGCTAGTCGTCACGGATCAGAGGTGGTAGCCTCTAAATAGTACTATTTCATGTATAAGCGTATGCCTTTTTCCCGACAATTAACAATTCATGATTTCCGCGGGTCTTTTATCTAGCGAGTTAAGCTAACTTATAATAATCAAGGCTACTAGCATACATTCGGGTCCCTTGTGTTCTATTTTAAAACAAGCATGTTATCTCTCTCGCGGGTTTATAAAACAATTAAAGTGTAAAAATGCGAGGCTATGAACTCACTTAGTGATATCGGACGAGAATATCGATGAATAAAAACATCGAAAGTAGGCGCGTCAATCAACCAAGACCTATACAAATTGTAATGGGTCTTAGGCTTCTAGTCGATAAAATAAAATTCACAATTTAAATATGTATATATGCATGTATCTTATATGATGATCAAAAATTTATAATTCCCTAATTTTTATTCTCATAGTCTTCTATGTGTTTAACATGTACTAAATTAGCTCATTTTTCACTAGTTGTTACCAATTTTAGTCCAAAGGCCCAATAGGCCCATTTATGAGTCCATTAAGTAGTTTAGTCCATTTTATAAGTCCAAGACCAGATCTTAACCCATTAATTGGGCCCAAGTGGGTTGGGTCCAAAGTTAAGTCCAATAGGTCCATTCATATACATTGGGCCTAATGGCCCAATATGGTCATATAGTCCATTTTAAGCTTGTTTATGAGTTTATAGTAAATTTTCGGGTTCTCGATGTCGGGTTAAGTTTATTATCAGTAGGTTCATCATACAAAAGTTCCCAAAAGGGGGTTCTACCATCTCGGGTTTTAGTCGCAAAAATGCTCTACAATTTTTAGTATTGATATAGACGTAAAAAAAATTATATGTTTATGCTTGCAAAAATAGTTGTATCTTTCAAACCATAAATGATATACTTATAAAATTTATATTCCTAGTTTCATTTTTAAATGTACATTATAGATTATAAGTCATTTTTATACTTATTTTAAGTAAAATATATACTTAAGGTCACTTCATTATACAAAGGTCAAGTTGATATTTTTGGCTGAAAATTCACTTTCACCATTTTTGATGCCATTTTCAAACCATAATGAATTGGTTGATCATCCAATTGGTACAGAACCTACATGATTTTATCTAGGTCTCATAGTTTTAGGTTTTTAACCAACTCAGTACGCAATCATGACTTTTTATACGTTCTGTCTAGCAAGGTCAGATTTGATGTCTTTTGGTAAAATGGTCATAACTTGATCAATTTTCACTTTCCATTGAGTATCCAATTAGCAACATGATCATCACTCAATTCTCTACAACCTTGGTAAATCAAACCAAGTCTAATACTTATATAAAAATCTAGAACTGACTGTTAACAACAGCCCTAAATTTTCAATGATTTCTAGCAAGTTTTAATAGTTGATTTAGTCATTTCTTACCTAGATCTACACATGCATGCTACTTTTTATTACTTGATCATCAAAGTACAATACATGTATATACATATAATGAAATAGAAATAAAATGATAACAAAACTTATGAAGTTTTACCACAAGAAAATGATGATGATGATCAAATGATCAACAATAACAACAAGACTTGACTTCAAGCTTGATCTTCACCCATATTATTTTAGATCACCATTTTTATTATCCATTGCATGTCGTATATTTTTAGTGGAAAACGTAGGAAATAACGAGGGGATTCGGAAAATATAAGTTGTTCGGATTGCATGTACTTTTTCCGGCAACCACGACGGTTTCCGGCGACGGTGACCGGCGGCCGACGACGGCGGTGGTGGTGGAGCTAGAGAGAAAGTGTGTGTTTTATTTTATAAAAATGAAGGAAATGAGGAAGTAAACTTCCTTATATATATATCTTGCACTAGTTTGGACTTTTGACAATAATAATCCTCCCCTCTTTTCAAAAATTAGTTTTTGACACATGAACTTTTTACTTAAATAAAAATCAACTATCGTGGCTCGGGGATTAAACTTCCGAGACCATTTTTATTTTCCGTTACACTTTTATTTTAATTTCTAACATTTAATAAAATGTGTACATTTTAAAACATTAGTTCGGCTCAAGACAAGGAACAAAGACGACGTTTGTAAAAATAATAAAATTTCAAATTTCCATTCGAAATAAAATACGAAATAATTATTTACGACAAATAAAATTTTAAATGTCGACGTTTGTTTATGAAAACTCACAAAATAAAACGAATGCAACAAAATTATTTCTACGGCATTTTTGAAAATATAAACGTCGATGCCTTACGTAGAATTCGCCGGTTCTTTATAAAAGTCGCATAATTTACGAATGTTAGCCCTAATTCTCTCGGTTAGTCGTGAGTTTATATCTCAACATAAAAATGAAAATTATAATTAATACTCCAGATATAAATAACGATCTAAAATTGACGGATTGTCACAGCATTTCCCCCTAAAAAGGGATCTTCGTTCTCGATGATCAATTCATCTTGTTGCTCGCTTCTTGTTAAAATCGAAGAGATGAGGGTATTTCTTCCACATCTGGTCCTCCCGTTCCCAAGTGTATTCCGGTCCACGACTCGAGTTCCATCGAACTTTTACTATAGGGATCCGACTCTGCTTAAGTTGTTTCACTTCTCTATCCATGATTTCAATGGGTTCTTCAATGAAATGCAACTTCTCGTTGATCCTTACTTCGTCAAGAGGAATAATAAGATCTTCATCCGATAAACACATCTTCAAGTTCGAATAATGGAATGTATTGTGAACTCCTTGAAGCTCTCGGGGTAATTTCAGTTTATATGCCTCCGGACCGAATCTTGATAGAATCTTGAATGGTCCAATATAACGGGGACTTAATTTCCCACGTTTTCCAAATCGAACAACACCTTTCCACGGTGATACTTTCAGCATAACTTTTCTGTCTACTACAAGTAGCCAATAATCGGTTCTTGATTTGCACAATCATTTTCGTCGTTTCACGAATCATTTCCGGTCTCGTGAGTTGGACATCTCCAACCTCACTCCAACATACAGGCGATCTACATTTCCTTCCGTATAGCGCTTTAAAAGGTGCGACTTTAATACTAGCGTGATAACTATTATTGTATGAGAATTCAGCCAAAGGTAAGTGCTTATCCCAGTCACTACCAAAGTCAATCACGCAAGCACGTAACATGTCTTCCAATGTTTGGATCCTTCATTCATTCTGACCATCAGTTTGAGGATGATAAGCAGTGCTCATATCCAAATTCATCCCTATTGACTTTTGAAGGGATCTCTAAAAATCCGGATGCAAAACGAGGGTCTAGGTCCGAAATAATCGACACGGGCACTCCGTGCCTACATCCAATCTCCTTCAAATACAATCGAGTCAACTTCTCCATTTTAAACTTCTCATTCATCGGAATCAAGTGAGCAGATTTAGTCAATCAGTCACAATGACCCAAATCGAATCATATCCAGATGATGTTCTTTGAAGCTTTGAAATAAAATCCATTGTTATTCTCTCCTACTTCCAAACAGGGATTTCAGGTTGTTGTAGTAATTCTGACGGCTTTGATGTTCGGCTTTGACTTTTGCACAAGTCAAGCACTTACTGACATAAGTCGCAATGTCAGCCTTCATATTCGGCCACCAGTATAACTTCTTTAAATTATGGTACATTTTGTCTCATCCAGGATGAATGCAATATTTTGATTTATGAGATTCTAACATGATTAGGTCTCTCAATCCTCCAAATAATGGTAACCATACTCGTCCTTTCAGACATCACATACCATCAGATTTAACTTCAAATGGCTCTCCTTCGCCAAAAAAAATCCTTCGGCTCCAATATTCCCCTTCTTGCATGCTTCAACTTGTGCATTTTGAATTTTTTTTCAGGTAAATTATCATATACCGTCACAACCATAGCACGCACTCGAATCGCTTCCTTATCATTCTTGCTTAACGCATCAGTGACAACATTCGCCTTCCCTGAGTGATAACGGATAACAAAATCGTAATCACTCAGAGGTTCAATCCACCTATGTTGCGTCATGTTTAGCTCTTTCTGATCCAAAATATATTCTAGGATTTTGTGATCGGTGAATACCGTACACTTAGTGTCGTACAAATTATGTCTCCATAGTCGAAGAGCAAAAACCACCGCTCCAAATTCCAAGTCATGGGTCGCGTAGTTTTCCTCATTCTTTCTAAGTTGTCTAGAGGCGTACGCAATCACCTTTTCTCGTTACATCAACACAGCTCCAAATCCTTTAAGGGATGCATCACAATACACAACAAAGTCTTCGCTTATATCGGGTAGTGATAATATTGGCGCACTACACAAATTCATCTTCCAATGTTTGAAATGCCTCATCTACATCTTCGCCCCATACATACGGCTTATTTTTTTTCTAAGTGAGTTTAGTTAATGGTTTGGATATTCAAGAAAACTCCTTAATAAACCTTCGATAATAGCCTGCCAAACCTAAAAATTGTCGCACTTCCGTTGGTGTAGTCGATGCAGCCCAATTTTTAATGGCTTCGATCTTTGTAAGATCAACATGAACTCTATTACTATCAATCACGTGGCCAAGGAATTGCACAGAATCAAGCCAAAAATTACATTTTGAAAACTTAACGTACAAATTTTCGCTCCTTAGTAAATTCAAGATTGTCTTCAAATGTTCACCATGTTCTTCTTTATTTTTGGAATAAATCAGAACGTCATCAATGAATACAATCACGAACTTATCAAGATACGGCTTGCACACGTGATTCATCAAGTCCATGAATATTGCAGGTGCATTAGTCAGTCCAAAAGGCATTACCTGAAACTCATAATGTCCATAACGAGTTCTAAATGCTGTAATTGGAATGTCTTCCTCGCGGATGCGAAGTTGATGATAACCAGACCGTAAATCAATCTTCGAATAAACCCTAGAACCTTGTAGCTGATCAAATAAGTCATCAATCCTCGGTAACGGATATCGATTCTTGATCGTCAATTTGTTCAGTTCGGTAATCAATGCACCTTCGAAACAATCCATCCTTCTTCTTCACGAACAATACCGGAGCTCCCCTCGGTGACGAGCTCAGTCGAATAAAACCTTTCTCCAACAACCCTTGCAGTTGCTTGGACAACTCCTTCATTTCGGATGGTGCTAATCAATATGGCACACGCGCCACAGGTGCAGCACCAGGAATAAGATCAATACGGAATTCAACTTGCATGGGTGGCGGAAGTCTAGGTAATTCTTCGGGAAATACCTCGGGAACATCTCGGATAACAGGGACATCTTCTAATCGCTTCTTCTTCGATTCTTGTTTAGTTACTTGAGCTAAGAATAGCTCACAACCATTCTCGATATACTTTCGAGCCTTAATGCACGAAACGATCTTCAAACGGGAATTATTTCTATTTCCTTCGATAATCAACACCTTACCTTCCAGGGGAAATCATAGCCTTTTTCTCTCCACAAAATATAGCGGCATCATATCGTGATAACCAATCCATCCCAATAATGATATCAGAACTTCCTAGTTCTATTACCATTAAATCGATTGGAAAAGAATGGTTTAAAAGATTAATTGTACACCCTATTAACACGTTATTGGTACTTACTACTTTTCTGTCGGCCAATTCGACTTCATAGCTAGTATCTAACTTAACCAGTTCAATATCAATAAGGGTACTAAAATTTGTAGACACAAAACTTTTATCGGTACCCGAATCAAATAATGCAATAGCATAATGATTGTTGAGTAAGAACGTACCAGTAACGACCTTCGGATCTTGCTGAGCATTCACATATCCTAACTTATAAGCACCTCCACGGTTGTTTCCACCTTGCCCATTCCTTCTCAACTTAGGGCAATCCTTATTTCTGTGCCCTTTTTCATTGCAATTTAAAGCAATTCATATCCCTTATCGAATCAAGGGAATCAAAAGACAGAGTTAGCAATTGAAGGGCGAAGTCAACGCGTGATTCACACGGGCGAATCTTGAGTCAAAAGAAAGGCTAATACCATAATGGATATGCATAAACCCCATACTTTCCTAATTCATTATTCACCTCCGAACGCATCTCGGAATTTTACACACGTTACTCAAAGGAGGATTAGTCGAAAAGAAAGGATAGGAACGTCGAAACTTCAAGTCGGGTATCAATAGTCGATAAATAGATAGGTGTCCAAAGAGTTTCATGACGAAAGAAAGGAAATAAGAAGTAGATAACAATTGTCAAGTAAGACCGCATCCACAGATGGTTAATTCGATTGGGAAAAGGATAAGGGTACATATGCAGATATCCCTACTTGTACCGCTTGCAAACCATACAAAATCTTGATTTTTCAGAATTACAGTTAAAAATTAATCTTTATCAAAATCTTACAGTGACTACTATTCAGCCTTGCATGGCTCCTTCTAAATTATACGTAGGTGCACGACTATGTATAATTTAGGAATAGCAATGCAATGCTCAGTTCGTCAAACTAATGTCATCATATTTAAATGTATAATCATGCTTAATTATAAGATAGAAATCAAAAATGATTTTACAGAACCGTTCATAGTATGAAAGTAATTTAATTTACAAGATGTTTAATAAGAAATTTTATGGTGATAGCAAATATTTATAGTTCTCAATTAAAATAACTCATAAAATGATGACAATTTAAATTTTCTCAAGTGATATTATATTAACTTATTAAACAATAAGTGGTTTGCGTGAGCGTAGTAAAGAGTGGTTCACAAAATGAATGAGTGAAATGATTACAATATGATAGGAAATGAGTTTAGCCAAAATCATCATGAGGTCCATGATATCGATGGCGATTGAGAATACGAGGAGAAGAAGTTACAAGCAACATTAAATAGGTAGAGTCTTCTAATACATCAGATTCTAACACACCTGTGTTGTCTTCTACAGGAGTGAAGTGTTCTACTAGTAATTGCGGATCAAAGCCTCCAGGCAATAAAAGGAATGATAGGATCTCGCAGACACCAAGTAGGAACAAGAAGAATAAAGTAGAAGCCCAACTTAGGAAAGTTAATAAAACGAATCGTGTTGTTAAACCTATTTGTGATGTTGATGTTAAGCATTCACTGTCAAATGCGAATTCTAAAATTCTCTGTGCTACTTGTAATAAATCTATGTTTGATGGTGTTCATGATAAATGTCTTCTTGATCTTGTGCAAAATGGGAATAACCGTACTAAATCTGCTAAGAAACATAAAAAACAAAATATTTGGAAACCTACGGGTCATGTATTCACTGAAGTAGGATTTAAGTGGAAACCAACAGGCAGAACCTTCACTATAGTTGGTAATTCGTGCCCTTTAACTAGGTTCACCTCAACTAACGTAGTGCCTCCTAAGCAAACCACTTCCCACTCAGATGAAATACAAAAACCAGAGATTAAAGTATATAGCAGGAAACCCAAAAATGTTAAAAACATAGGTTCGAGTAAAATAGCTAAGATTGTAGAATCTAAGAATGCTAACCACTCAGAACCCAATCAAACTTGGGGATCCAATGCAACAGATATTCCATCATCTTCTTCTCTTGTCATGACAGGTTGTCCAGATTGTACTCTGGTATCTGGACTCTGGATGTTCGAAACACATGACAGGGAATCGCTCTCAGCTCATGAACTTTGTCAGTAAATTTCTGGGTACTGTTAGATTCGGGAACGACCAAATTGCAAGGATTATGGGGTATGGTGACTATCAGCTGGGAAACGTTGTTATCTCAAGGGTATACTACATTGAAGGACTTTGACATAACTTGTTTTCTGTTGGTCAATTTTGTGATGCGGATCTTGAAGTGGCATTTCGGATAAACACTTTTTTTATTCGCAATTTAGAAGGTGTTGATCTACTTTCAGGGTCCGTGACATAAACTTGTACACAATTTCTCTTGATGAATGCTAAAATCATCTCTGATCTGACTTTCTATCCAAAGCATCAAAGAACGTAAGAGCTGTTAGGCACCAGTCGATTATCTCATCTCAACTTCGGTACTTTGAACAAGCTAGACAGTCTTGCACGAGAAATTCCTAGACTTAAATTTCAGAAAGATCATTTGTGTTCAGCATGTGCATTAAGGAAAAGCAAAAAATCCTCACATCAACCTAAAGCTAAAGACACTAACCAAGAGAAACTATATCTTTTGCATATGGATTTGTGTGGCCCAATGCGTGTGGCTAGTATTAAGGAGAAAAGGTATATCTTAGTGATAGTCGACGATTACTCAAGATTTACCTGGGTCAGATTTTTGAAGACAAAAGATTAAGCTCCTGCGGCCATCATCAAATGTATTAAAAACATACAAGTTTGTTTGAAGGCCACAGTCTGGAATGTTCGAACAGATAATGAAACCGAATTTGTCAATCAGACACTTCTTGAATTTTATGAAAATGTTGGCATCTCGCATCAAACTTCTGTAGCCCGCACTCCTCAGCAGAACGGTGTTGTCAAAAGGCGAAATCGAACTCTTGTTGAAGCCGCTCGAACAATGCTGATACTTTCTAAAGCTCCATTATTTCTCTCGGTCGAAGCTATCAATACAGCTTGTTACACCCAAAACCGTTCTTTGATACGTCACCGATACAACAAAACTCCATACGAGCTTATGCAAGACAAGAAACCGGACTTATCATTCCTTCATGTCTTTGGTTCACTTTGTTATCCTACCAATGACCATGAGGATCTGAGTAAATTTGATGCAAAAGCAGACATTGGGATTTTCGTTGGTTACGCGCCTACAAAGAAAGCATTTAGAATCTACAACAGAAGGACCCGGATAATTTCTGAAACAATTCATGTAACATTCGATGAGCTAACAGCAATTGCTTCTGAACAATTCAGTTTAGGGCCCGGGCTTCATTATATGACTCCTGTTACATCCAGTACAGGACTCGGTTCAAATCATGTTTCTTAAAAACCTTGTATTCCACCAAAAAGAGATGATTAGGATTGTTTGTTTCAATCAATGTTTGATGAATACTTTAACCCTCCACCAATAGCTGTTTCTTTAGTTCAAGAAGCTGCTGCTCCAAGAGCTGAAGTATCAGCTGATTCTCTTGTGTCAACTTCCATTGACCAAGATGCTCCATCAACAAGTATTCCTTCATCACAAGAACATGAATAGTCTCCAATCATTTCTCAAGGTTTTGAAGAATCACCAAAAACACCAACATTTCATGATGATCCACTTAATGAATCTCCTAATGAAGACCCGACTCCTCAAGGATTATCATCTAATGTAAGACAAATCCACACTCCATTTGAACACCTTGGTAGATAGACTAAGGATCATCTTATAGCAAACGTGATCGGTGATCCTTCTCGCTCTGTATCTACAAGGAAGCAACTTGAAACTGATGCCATGCAGTGTTATTTTCATGCCTTCCTTACTTCAGTAGAACCCAAGAACTTTAAACAAGCAATGACTGAACCGTCATGGATCGATGCAATGAAAAAAGAAATTCATGAATTTGAAAGACTTAAAGTTTGGGAATTGGTGCCGTATCCAGATAACATGTTCCTGATCAAACTCAAATGGATTTATAAGGTCAAAACAGATGAATCTGGTAGGGTACTAAAGAATAAGGCTCGACTAGTTGCTCAAGGATTTAGACAAGAAGAAGGAATCGATTTCGAAGAATCATTTGCACCGGTTGCTAGAATTGAGGCCATTCGTATCTTCATAGCATATGCCGCTCACAAGAATATGATAATCTACCAAATGGATGTCAAAATGGCTTTCTTGAATGGCGAGCTCAAAGAAGAGGTCTACGTTTCTCAACCAGAAGGATTTGTTGATCAGGACAACCCATCGCATGTGTACAAGCTCAAAAAGGCTCTTTACGGTCTAAAACAAGCACCACGTGCATGGTATGATATGCTGTCAAGCTTCCTCATCTCTCAACAATTCTCAAAAGGTGCAGTTGATCCAACACTCTTTACACGGCATGCTAGAAACGACATATTACTAGTACAAATTTATGTTGACGATATAATATTTGCATCATCTAATACTGCTATGTGTGATGAGTTTGCTAATCAGATGACCAATAAGTTCAAGATGTCGATGATGGGGCAAATGTCATTTTTTTAGGATTACAAATATCTCAAAGTCTCAGAGGTATCTTCATAAACCAATCTAAATATGCTTTTGAAATTGTTAAAAAATATGGTTTGCATACTACTGATTATGTCGACACACCCATGATTAAAAACAAAAAACTGGATAAAGATCTACAGGGGAAATCAGTTGATGCTACACTTTACCATGGCATGATTGGTTCCTTAATGTATCTTATAGCCAGTAGACCTGACCTTAACTATGTTGTCTGCTTATGTGCCCGGTATTAGGCTAAGCCTACCGAAAAGCACTTACAAGCGGTGAAACAGATCTTTCGATACCTTAACGGAACCATTAACATGGGACTATGGTACTCTAAGGATACCGATATGTCACTCACAACTTATGTAGATGCCGATCACGCGGGGTGTCAGGACACTGGACTTAGTACATCGGGAAGCACTCAGTTCTTAGGTGACAAACTTGTTAGCTGGTCGTCAAAGAAGCAAAAGAGCACTGCTATCTCGAGTACAGAGGCTGAATATATTGCTTTGTCTGGATGTTGCTCACAAATCTTATGGATGCGTTCACAACTAACAGACTATGGCTTTAAATTCAATAAGATTTCTTTGTACTACGACAACAAGAGTGCAATTGCTTTATGCTGCAACAATGTTCAACATTCCAGAGCTAAGCACATTGATATTCGCTACCATTTCATAAAGGAGCAAGTGGAGAATGGAATCGTAGAGTTATACTTTGTCCGAACTGAATACCAACTAGCTGACATCTTTACTAAACCTTTGTCTCGAGAGAGATTTAACTTCTTGATCGATAAGCTTGGTATGAGAAGCATGTCTCCGGAAACGTTGAAACGTCTGGCAGAGGAAACGAACGAGTGATGGTGGTAACTCATATCCTGTATATATATGTATATATGAAAACATAAAAAATCCAAAAAGATTTTCCTTTTATAAAACTTTTTCAAAAACAAAAAAAAATTAAAAATAAAAAAAAATATAAAAATATATATCTATGGCATGTCTTCTGAAAATCGATAACATTTACGGCCTTAGAAATGTCATTCAATAATGATACGAGGCTGTAAATGAAGTTCGAGCAGAAGTTACAAAAGTTTTCAAAACATGCCAAAATGGCTTGCTATTATTTCAGATAGCAACCCGGTCATCATCTTAAAGGCAAGTATTCCGTCAAAAAGGAGACTTGACCTCTCAACGGGAATTTATTCTCGGGCATGGTCTACTTTATGACCATGCAAAGGCTTGTGATTACTTTGCATCACAACCCGTGCTTCCTATATTCAATAAGTGTACGTGTCAGTGCGCTTATGTGTCAAAATAAGAGAAATCTTATTTTTTATTGGTAAAAAGTTGTCTTCAAAATGAATCAGTGTTTTCTTAGTAATCGCAAAAAGATTTTTCAAAGACAATTCGACCACTCAAACAATGACAACAACTCTTTAAATAGAAAACGGGTCATTATTTGAGGGGGAGAAATTTTCATCAAATAATCTTTTAAAACGGTCTTTCAAAATAAGTCACGGAATAAACGGATAAAGTTTTTGATAATGACGGATAACAATTTCAAGGGGAGTTAATGGATTTTAACTACACGAGCTTTAGATGTCATTTGTTTCAAACTTCAGGGACTTATTTGAAATATGAGACCTAGTGAGTATAGGCTTTAAACGACATTCGATCAATATTGCCAACACCTCATAGTTGTAAAAGACTTAGGATTGTTTGGAAATAATCAACTAGTTTTAATAGCCTTGAAGTTGATTCTCACGGGATAGATCTAAGCTTAGTTATACCTCAAATACAATCTCAAGTATGTGTGCGTACAAGGTTTTGTTGATTCTAAGGTGTCGAAACCAGTAAGGGGGAAGGAGTAGATGTATACTTGATAGAGTACATGGCCTTCTTTTGAAGTCACCTTCTTTAAATTTTAGGCCTTCCTTTGTTTCTTTCGGGTGCACTATTTCAATCACATAGTGGAAGAGACATCTCGTCATTAGTCAATATGCATCATTTGAGTCCCCGGGAGGAAGTGTTGGGAGCCTCAAACATTATCACTAAGCAAAATTTTTTTAAAGGATTAGAAATATTTGATCAAGAAGTACGATATAAGTATTGATAAGTATGTATGAATTCCTTAAGTTGTCATTATTCTGCAGAAAAATGAGTACATTTTGGGACTATAGTATGACTGGTGAGTAATAATATATGACTACTTAGAGGGAACAGTTGTGACATCCGGGACTTAGTTGACTTTGGTGTTTCAATTTATATCATCACTATCATGTAAGGAGAAATACAAACATCCGGGACTTAATTGACTTTGGTGTTACGGTTTTGAATTAATTGTGTACTTCGGATATTTGGGATTTATACATCAAGACTGCTTGATGCGGCTTGCACATCTGCTTTGAATCTACTCAACAAATGATTGTTGGTTTAGGGAGAAGCTAAGACAACTTCTTAAGAGTGTCTACGGGGAAGACCTACGGCTGCTACAAAGAACCATATGATTCTCTCATATGATGTTCTCATCATTCAGGTCAAACCTCGTACATAATAATCTAGTGAATATATAAATGTGTAGTGTAGACTTAAATATTAGGCATATATAGCGTTTGAGTATGAATTTTTAAGAATTTCTTAGTAAATTCAAAAAATTTAAAATTAACACACTCAAACACCATATAATTCCTTTAAAATTTGAGGGGGAGCATTAAATTGTTCCTTATAGTGATTATGTAACATTTTGTCCCTGAACGTTTAATTAATTGATATCCAGAATATCAAGGGATTAACATTTTGGATAAGGGGAGAAAATATGATTAAACTGAATCTAAATTGTATTGACATGTGATCATATAAAATGGACTCAATGCACTCCAACACTTAGCATGTACTACGATTACAATTCACAGTTAAAAGGGGGAGATTTTTAGTATGATGAAAAACTCTAACGTGTAAATCTATTGAGTATTTATATCAAACACTTGTATTGAAGTTTTCAATGATTTTGGTTTCGAATTGTGATGGAATTACCCAAAATACCGAACCATGAACCGTAAGTTTATGGATATATAAGGGGTTAGGGCATAGTATCAAATCCCAATGATCCAGCCAGAACCGAGGATCTACCCACGGATATCTACAATTTAGTGTATGAATCCCTTAGGTATGATACAAAAGGATAAAAAGTAAGATCAGGAATAATTCCAACCTGATATGGAGGTAACACTGAATAAAAAAAAAAACAAACCCAACAAGGTTGTTTTTTAAGTTAGAAGCTTGGTAAGCATTTAAGGGATTGAAGAACTGAAAAAAAATGTAAGGATAAAGGTTGAAAAGAAAGAAGCATTCATACACTTAGGCAGTAAACCGGTCACTACATAAACTGTCAAAACACTAATTTGTAATCTGACATTGAAGACAGTCAATGACCTAGTGACGCTATGCACAACCCTTCCTACTACTCAAGGTCTCCCAACAGACTCTTGTTTCATTTCTCACGGAGATTATACGTATTTCTATTAACTTTCTCACTCCGATTTAGTTGATATTGAAAAGGTGGCAGTCTGCTCCAGCCTCCGATCACTAAAACCAAAGTGCACTATTGAGTCTAGAGCCAAAAGAGATCATCCATAAATATCATTAGGACTGTTAGCCTCAATTTATTAAGTCGAACAAGGAAGTTCGGTCACTCTACGATGGAGCTTCGGTCTTTAATTAGTTAATGTTGTAATAGGATAATATCGGGAATCGGGCTCGATAGTTAATCTAATATTGTATATGTTTCGGGTTTTAATCCTAATCAAAACCCTAGCCGCGATTTCCTATTAAATATCCTCTCGTGTCACTTTTAAGTGTTGGGGTATATAAGGAACTTTTCCACTTGGAAAAGTTAGTTGTAAAAGTTGTTCATTTATAAAAAATATCTTTTCACTTTCTCTTTCAATTCTCTCTCCTCTTTCTCTCTCTAAAAGAACAACTCTTTCTCTCTCCTTTCTAGTTCCGATTTTGTGTTTGATTCTATGAAGTGAAGTGTTACGGGATCCTACAATAGATCAAGACTAGCGGTGGATTCGTGGTTGATTCTTGTGGTTAAAAGCATCAAATTCGACTATTTTGTCCTAACTACCCTATCGGCTCAAATTTATTTTTGACTGATTGCTGGTTAATCGTCGTATTTTTCGTGTGATATAAGCTAAGGATGATACATTGTTACTCCCTACAAGAGAAATCTAGCACAAAGGTTCGAATTTCTTTTAAGTGTTCTTTGGAGGAAGAGTTGCTACTTTTGGATGAACACAAAGATATACATGTTATTGTATTTTAATCATCAAAAACCTACTTAGATTACAAGTAATAGCGTTATTTTTCTGTGGATAAAAAGCTTGTTTGGCTCGATTTTGCTCAAATCGTCCTAGTGTTCTTGGTGGAGAGTTGCTTATTTAATTATATCTCTAGCCGGCGGTTTGACTAGCTAGGGGACAAGATCTATGTTTTAAGGAAAAGGTAAACAGCGAGTTGCTAAAACAACGAGTTACTAAAACAGCGAGTTGCTAAAACAGCGAGTTGCTAAAACAGCGAGTTGCTAAACAGCGAGTTGCTAAACAACGAGTTGCTAAACAGCGAGTTGCTAAACAGCGAGTTGCTAAAACAGCGAGTTGCTAAACAGCGAGTTGCTAAACAGCGAGTTGCTAAACAGCGAGTTGCTAAACAGCGAGTTGCTAAACAGCGAGTTGCTAAACAGCGAGTTGCTAAACAGCGAGTTGCTAAACGGCGAGTTATCAAACAGCGAGTTACTAATTGGCAGCGGTTTACTAAGAATTTTTTTTGTAAAGAAAAGGGTTTCAGTAAAACATCCATAACTTTTGATCCGTAAGTCCGTTTCAGGCCCGTGACCTCTCAAATCAAAGAGAAAAACGAGACGGATCACGTAGTAACACCCTTTAGCTAGTTACGGATTTTTCAAGGCCCAAAAAGCTCGGTCACTATGATTTATTAACATTGTAAGGTCGATCCGCGCATCAGGTGGTATTTGACCGAATTTGGGAATATATTAATCACCGTTTAATCAAAACATCACATCAAGACAAAACAAACTTCATGGACTAATTACGAGGACTTTGGACTTTAATTTGGACTACAAGGACACTTAATCAACAAACTTTAACAACAAAAATTATTCATTCACGGTTTCTTCTTGATTTAGTAAAATCCCGCGAAAGAATTCTATTTCTCGGTTTAATCATAGACTTGTAAAATCCCGTGAACGGTAATTCATTTAAAACCACAATCCAATCAACACTTCATAACACTTAAGATCCTTCAATCATTTTTCACTTCATAATTTACGGTACAATGGAAACGAAAGATACTTTATCTTCGTGTTCGAATTCGGAAGAACACCAAATGCAACAAATTCAAGATAAAGCAAAAAAGAGTTGTATGGTATCTTTTCGACAACTTCATTCACACCTCAAGCTTCTTTCACACGACAAATTAAAAGGAACTCGAACCGAGTCTGGATTCAAACGTGCATTTGCAACACTCTTTGGTCAAGATGTTGAAACTTTTATAGGCACAATGTTCCTAAATGTGGATCAATTAGAAAAGCAACTTGACAAAGAAGAATTTCAAGAGATTGGATCCATGGCTTCTTTTAAAGTACTCGAGAAACAGTTTCAGATGTTCATCAAGTCACGGATGTATTTGGATGATGAATTTGTTGTAATGACACGCAACTACTTTCTCCAATACACTCAACTTGCGATTCCAGAATTCCGTGACACACTGATCCAACACATGGAATCTGTTAAGAAGTCGATTGATGAAAGAGCAAAGCATAAAGAAGAGTATAACAGCTGGGTGAATGAAAGACAAATGCAGACAACAGAGGATAAGGTTGATTCGAGTAAAGCATTGGATGCTAGTTTGGTTGATACAGAAAGCAGTGGGACAGCATTAAAAGAGCAAGATACAAGCAGCAGATCAGGGAATGATGCACATGCTGATGATGCAGATATCAGACCCATATATGATGAAGAGCCAATGGCTGAGGTACAAACGACTGCTGAAATCAATGTCTTTGCTATAGGACAACAGCATACTGAGCAACCCGAATTCAATAATGAAGGAGAGGTTGACCAGAATGCTGAACAATGTCATGACACATGTCCTTTGCCTGCTACATTAACTGATAACCAGACAACTGAACTCTCAAATCAATCTCTTGAATCTGAAAATATTCGTCTCAAAAAGACAGTTGCCCAATTTCAAAAAGATTTTTCAAGAATGGAAGCACATTGTGTTAATCTTGAACTTAAATATCAAAATCAAGTTTTAAAAGAAGGGCAACATGGTCAATTTTTAAAAGAGAAAAGTAATGAAGCCAAAGTTAAAAATGACATCGATGTAACTGAAACAATAAACATCGAATTGGAACATAGTGTGGCTAAATTACTTGCAGAGAATGAGCAGTTACATAAGGAAAAAAGCAACTGAAAAAGTACTTACAAAGATCTTTTTGATTCTATCAAAAGGACACGAGTTCAGACCAAAGACCATAATGACTCTTTAATGGCACAACTGAACAAAAAGTCTAATGAAAATGCTGATGTACTAGCTCAGATTCAGAAAAAGGGGTTTGCAATTGCAGCATTAAAAAATGAGTTAAGGAAACTAACAGGAAATAGTGTGAATACTAAGTTTGCAAAACCATCAATCTTGGGGAAACCAGTTTTACAACCACACAGAAACCAATCAGTTGTTAGACAACCGACTGCGTTTAAGTCTGAACGACCTAAAATTTCAAAACCACGGTTTGCCTCCCAAGTTGATGAGAACAACACTTGTAAAAACCAGTCACTATACCATATCAACCTAAGAGAAGAGAATCTGCCCTTGCAAAACCTCATTACATGATTTGCACCTAGCTCATCTAAGGTATAGCTCAAATGACAAGTTCATAACACTACCTGGAGGAGCTAAGAAAAAGACAAAAGAACACACTATGAACCCTAGAAATTTTTCTGACTCCAAACATTTTGTTTGCTCGACATGTCAAAAATGTGTCTTTAATGCAAATCATGATTCTTATGTTACAAAATTTCTGAAAGAAGTCAACTCGCGTGCTAAGGTTCCGTCCAATAAGACAACGAACACAAACAAACCCAAAGAGCAAATACGTGGTTGCACAAAACTAAACCAATATACAATCCCCAACAGGACATAGGTTTTCAATAAAAAGGACTTCCACTGTGCATGAGAAAACAACAAGTCAGACTTGGTCTTATGGTGGCAACCAACTTAGAATTCTCAAGACTGTTGTCTTAGATTGGGTTTCCAACTAGAAAGATATTCACCTCTAGCACAACAAAGGTTGACAGTGAACCCCCAAATGGTTCTAAAGAATATATCACAAAAAAGCAATGTGTAAGCGAAACAAGCTCTTGATTTAGAGCATGGTAACTCTCTTAAGTACAGGTACATCGTTCAATCCTATAAAGGAAGGACTCAGAGTTTGGTTGCGAAAAAGACAGATATCTCAGAAAACAGGGCTTCAAGGAATTTTGATATGAAGATCAACAAAAAATGACGTTTGTTCACATCAGTTCAATCCTCGGTCATCAATGTCTAATGATGTCTGATCACAACAGTTCAGACCTCGCACCACAACGACAAATGGTGTCTGCTGAAAATAACACTTCAGGCCCCGTTCCTCAATGTTCAAAAGACGTTTGATCGCAGCAGATCAAGCCTCGGTCTTCATGGTTATGACGTTTGAACAACGCAGTTCAAGCCTCGTTCTTCATCAAATGACTTCTGATCATAACCGTTCAGAACTCAGAATTCAAGACCACAACAATGAATAGTCAAGTTCAAAGCTGGTTCCAAAAGTCATTCCTTAAGCAAACAATACAGCTACATCACGACAAGAGTTGGAATTACTATTCTACCTTCACATAGCAATGCTGAGGACAACAGGTATATATATATAAATACAAAATCTGAAAAATAGAAAATTTCCAAAAAGATTATTCTCGACATGTCTCTTGAAATCGATAACATTTACGTGCTTAGAAATGTCGATTAACATTGACACGGGTGTGTAAATGAAGTTCGAGCGAGAGTTGCAAATAGTTTCAAAACATGTCATTTCTAATTTTCTAAATGGCTTATGTGCAAATATCAGTACATAACCAGACTTCAAATAAAGGAAAGGTTTATACTTATCCTCCTACGAGAAATTAAAGTTTCTCGGTCTTGAGCTGTTCTTAACAAGACATTCAATGTTTTTTAGCTCAAGAAAAAGTGATAGTGTACGTTTTAGTGCCGCTTTACCCCCTAGCGTAGAAGAGAATCCTCTAACATTTGGTTATTCAAAAAGTTGAACACAATTTTTCAAGATTTCTCGATGGACAAATTCATAAATCTTTCAAAATTGTGTGTTCAAAACACTCCATCCCCTCATAATTATTGTTTTTTTCAAAAAGACTACAATCTTTAATTGGTCATATTTTTTTGAGGGAAGTTTTTTTTCGAAAAACAAAGTTTTTTAATGTTTCAAGGATACACACATCAACAACGAACAATACTTATGTAAAACACCTGTACCACACCCTAACATTATCAAAATTTACTGCCCCGACACCCCACCCCCCCCCCCCCCCAAACCATTCAAGCTGAATAATATTTTCTCCCATAAATTTTCAAGACATATTTTAATCACAATGGTATTTCAAAAACTAAGGTGTATTATTTAAAATAAGGGGAGAAAATGTATCTTTTAAAATATTATCTAATGGACTCAATGTGCTGCAAAGTAAAAGAAAAGAGGTTTTATGCGCGAGCATTCTATACCCTAACCCAAACCATACAACACAATTCTTCACCGACGCATTTCTGAAGTCCAAAAGGTGGAGAGGTCAAGTGATAAAAATGTCCTCTCATCATCATAAATGCAACCGGGGAGGAGTCGTGGACGCGCGATGGAGAACCAAAGTTAGAAAAGTAGCTGTCATTGGTAGGTGATGTTTGGGGGAGGATAATTGGATATATGGATATAGTGAATTACGTAGAGTGAAATTAACCAGAACGATTAACAAATTGGTGTTAGTATTGGTACTACATGGGGTTTGACCTGGTGAATGCGGTGATGTTGTTTTTTTTATGTTGGTTTTGGGGATTTTGATTGTTGCATAAACAAATATAGTAGGAAAATAACAAGGGTTAATTATGAGGAGGGTTGATCTTTTTGAGTGATTAATTTGTTTAAGAATATTGTCCTAGGGATCAAGGCACAACACTTCCCAGCCATGCGGGGTTTCTCTCTACAGAAACTTATCTCATTTGTCACAGAGATACACACGTTATCTATTGACATCTCATTCCGAGATCGTTGATATTGAATATGTGGCAATCTGCTCAAGCCTCTGAGTACTAAAACCAAAATGGCAACTAATCGAGTATAGAGCAAGGAGATCAATAAAATCTCGTTAGACACATTCCTTACAACACTTGTTGAACAACATCAAGTTTACAAGCTGATTGACAAGAGTCACTACGCAATAATCCTTGTGAGATTTGCGAGACATCAAAAGTGATTACTTAAGTAATTCACAATGAAGATAGAAATCCTGCTTGAGTCAACATCAAACAAGCTCTTGGTAGGTGACTTGCGAGATTCTATATGAATCAAACTTGTGACAACTGGATATCGATTTGGTCCAGTAAATGAATTGACGGTTGATGAATTTTGATAAAAGCTTAAAACTCCCGATGTGTTACAAAAATGCTTTTACAAGTAATACGTCGATTGATTTTCAAATCAATTTTCTCGATTATCACTAACGTAAACCTGCAGGTTAAAACGGTGGTGACGGTATCCCAATCAACCAAAGTCGATTCATTACCACATATTCATGCTCATTCTACAAAGACAATCAATCATGAAAGCTCAAGATTTAAAGACAAAGACTTCCGCAAACTCTGATTTGAAGCTTTCAAGATGAGGCATAGTATGAGAATGTTGGTCAAAGACACAAGATCGCAAGATGGCAAAGACGATAAAGACAATGACAAAGGCTCAAAGTCAAGATCGCAAAGCATGAAGGAACAAGCCTACAACAAAGAACAAAGAGAAAGACCAAGACCACATGAGCTTAACGACAAAAGCAATCTCATTGATCTCATGAAGGAGTGTCATCAATGAACTCACTTCGGGGGAGATTGTTAGCCTCAAAATATTGAGTCGAACATGAAGTTCGTTCATTATGTATTTAAGTCTCGGTCAATCAATTAGTTAACGTTGTAATAGGAAAACATCGAGAATCGGGCTCGATAGTTAATCTAATATTGTATATGTTTCGGGTTTAATCCCAAGCAAAACCCGAGCCCGGGTCCAAGTCAAATATCCCGGACGTCACTTTATGTGTCGGGGTATAAATACTTTTTCTTCTTTAGAAAAAGTAACCAAGTTGTTCATTCTAAAATAATTCCACTTTTCTATTTTCTCTCATCTCTCTCTCTCTCTCTCTCTCTTCTTTCTCTCTCTACAAAACAACTCATCTCTCTTTCTCCTTTCTAGATCAAATGTGTGTATGATATATATGTTATGAAGTGTTAACGGGATCCTACAATTGGTATCAAAGCAAAGGGTGGATTCGTGGTTGATTATTGTGGTTAATAAGCTCAAATTCGTGGCTTATTTTGGCTTAAAAAAGCCCACGGCTCAGAAATTATTTTTGGATTAAATTTGTTGGTTAATCTTGTTGTTTCTCTTGCTCTACATGTTAAACAAGGTGTATTGTTGACATTCCAAGTGATACTCAAGTCTCAAGATCGAAAACAAGCAAATAAGGTTCGGATTATTTTCGTGTTCTTCATGGAGGGTTGCTTCGTTTTTGAAGATCCACAAAGAAATACATGTTATTGTATGTTTAATCTTCAAATACCTACTTAGGATTACAAGTATCTAGCTTATTTTCGTGGATAAAAAGCTTATTTGGCTCGATTATGCCTAATTCGTGCTAGTGTTCATCGTGGAGAGTTGCTTAAAATATCATTTTCTAAGTGGAGGGTAGACATAAAGTAGGGACAAGATCCGGATTTTAAGGAAAAAGTCAGCCGGCGGTTTGACCAAAGTCAAAGGCGGGTTGATTAAAATAATTGAAAATAGGCGGCGGTTTGAAAACGACGGTTTGAAAACGGCGGTTTAAAAATGGCGGTTTGAAAACGGCGGTTTGATATTATAAGCAGCGGGTTGATATTATACGCGGCGGTTTGAAAACGGCGGTTTGATTAAAGCTACCAAGCTGAAGAAGAGCATCCTACAAACTTTGCATTAATGGCACTTACATCTTCAGGAAGTTCTTCTAGTTCAGATTCTGAGATAGACTCTTGTTCTAAATCATGTGTAAAAGCTTATGCTACTCTCAAAGAAAAATATGATAATTTGTCTTCAGATTACAAAAAGTCTCAATTTAATTTAGTATCTTATAAAGCAGGTTTAGAATCAGTAGAAGCTAAACTAGCTCACTATAAGAAAAATGAGGCTGTGTATGAAGAAAGCATTAATGTTTTAAACCTTGTAGTTAAACTAAGAGATAATGCTTTAATTGAAAACAAAATGAAATTAGAAAAAGTAGAAAAAGAGAGAGATGAGTTAAAACTAACATTAGAGAAGTTTCAAAATTCATCTAAATCTTTGAATGATTTGCTGTAAAGTCAAGATAGTGTCAAGTTTAAAACTGGACTAGGATTAATGTCACCTTCATTCTAACTACATCTTCTCCAGCAGAAAGAAAGCTTGTGAATTCATTTGCAAAGCTAAAAAATCAAGAGAATAATAAGTCCAAATCTGATAAGGGATATCATGCAGTTAAGCATTACTATATACCTTCTTGGTTTACTTTAAATCTTGCTCCAAGCTTGCCACTTTTGTTGACAATTAGGTACAAAGAACCGTTAATTCATTAAGTATCATACTAACCTCATCACATCTAGGTGTGTGACCTCCTGGGAGAGGTGAATCATGGGGTGGTATAGGTACCTTGGAGGGTGATGAAAGTGGTGGTTGTGAGGTGGATGGAGAAGTGATAGGTGTGTGATGGGACTCAACTAGGACTGTTGATCCTTCACCCTACTGAATTGGACCTTGAACAAGCATGCTTAAGAATAGCGGAATGTTTACCCCAGTATAACCCTTGTAAACCCTTCTTATGTTGCTAAATAGTTTTTGTGTGAGGGTAGGAGCAACATAAGTTCTTTTGTGAGGTAGAAGCAATCTCTGCTGTTTGTTCAAAAGGATTTGAATGAATCTATGATACATCAAGAATTTAGACCTACTGTCCAAATTTTTTACCATGCCCTTAAAAATCATTTTAGAAAAGTTAAATGTCTTGTTTGTGGCCAGGAAAATGATAGCAGTTGCTATGTTGCTACTAAACTGCTCCCAAGCAGTCTTCTTAGGGCTTAAGCAATAAAGAATAGTATGTATTAAGAATCTCCATTGAGGAGAAAAGTGACCCTTTTGGAAGGTTAACTTGTCAGAATCAAAAGCATACCCCATAAGAGCAAGCTACTCAAAAATTTCAGTATTAGGTAGTGAACTAATACCATCAGCATCTTCTAACTTGAGATGTCTTCTAAGAGATGCTTCAGTAATAGTCTTGAGTTGGCCATCTATGGTTGCAGTTATTTCCACTTCTCCATCTTCAAGTGTGCTTGTAGAAGCAGTTTGCCAAAACTGTTGAATGAGTGAAGTATAGATAGTAGGATTTTCAGTGAGAGCAAACTTTATGTGACTTGTGTTGAGGAAATCTACTATCTGTTGAAAATCTTCACTTCCTTCTGGTTTGAGTAAGTAAGCGACCATGTTGTGGGTATCACAGAATTCCAAATTAGCCATGATTGATGAAGTTATGATAAGGGTTCTGGGTTTATGTTCGTTGATGAGAATATGAGAGTTTGGTAAAGTTAATTGAAATTATGTAGAGAGCACTTAGGGTTTTGATTTGACCGACTTAATAAAATTGAATCTTTTTCTCAAAGAAACCTTATAAGAGAAAGAAATATCAAGAATTTTCCAAATCATAGACCCCTATAAGCAAGTTGTTGGCGGAAATATCTCAACGGCTATTAATTAATTAAGAAAATTCTGTTATACCTCAAACAGTACTAACGGTCACCCACCAGTACTAATTTTAGCCTAACAGTACTAACTTTAAGCCCAGCCGTATTAACTTTACCCAGCAGTATTAAGATATGCCTGGCAGTACTAACTTAATACTGGCAGTATTAAGTTTATGCCTAGCAGTATAAACACCAATGCTGTTTCCAACAAGCATTTCCATCATAAATTTAGATTCTCACAAGCTCTCTTTCTGTTTTTCATCTCACAATTTCTCTCATTTCTTTTTCTCACTGAAACTCTCTGTCTGTTTTTCATACTCACATCTCTCTTTCTATTTTTAAGCTCACTGAATCTCTCATTTCTTTTGACTCACCAAATCACTCTTTCTGTTTTTATATCACAAATCTCTCTATTCTTTTGAGCTCACCAATGCAGACAGTTTTGTACAATGTGCCATTAATTCCATTAGTTGCATATTGTCCTCTCCACTTCCAAGTGTGTGAACTCTTGAGAGAGGTGGATCATTTTTAGATGTAGTCGCCAAACCTTGTTGAGTCATCTACACCGCCCCAATATGGTATCTGGCACCTGGGACCACTACATAAAACCACTCCCTAAGGACTTGATCCATTAAGTGTTGCTATGGATTGGGTATTATTTTATGTTCCCATTGTCCTGCTCTGCTTCTAAGCTAGAAGCAGTAGTGGCAGCCCTTTCCATTCTATCACCTAACTCCTTATGGACAACCTCATCACCAACCTTTTTTAGGGGGACCACTAGACTAAGGTATCTTGGTGTCCCGACCTCACTTGATGTTCCTAGGTGTTTGACACATCACACACTTTTGTTTGATGTTACATGTCCTTTCATGAATTCTGGACTACATATTGACAACATAAGCCTCCCCTCAATTCAATACTAGATACTTAATATGCTTAGCCTACAAATGTTAGTCTAAATCTAAAAATACACAATCCAAAGTATTTTCTTGTTTAGCAGTTTTAATTATGACTAACAGTTTTAACTAGCAGTCTTAAATATAACTAGCAATACTAATTATACTTAACAGTATTAACATTTACCTTAGCAGTTTTAACTCTATCTTCAATAATTATACAACAACATGCCTCTATTCATCACAAGCACACTAGAAAAGGCTAGATAGACATGTGAGAATTCATGAGGATTCATATTTATGCATAACCCATAAATAAAAGTTAAGAACTATTAAGCCTCAGAGATTGAGTAATCCAATGCTAGCAATTAGAAAGTTAAACCTGCTAGCTTCAAAAGCTTTTGTGAGAAGATCTACAACATTTTGGTCTGTGTGAATCTTGATCACTTGTATCAACTTCTTCTCATAAGAATCCTAATGAAATGGTGCCTTAACACTATGTGCTTGGTTTTTAGATGAAACACAAGAGTCTTCACAATATAATTATTCTTTCATATTCAATGTAAATTTGGTGTTCACAGAAATTTAATCCATATCAAGCATCAGATTTTAGATCCATAACACCTTAACCACACAGTTTGCAATAAGCACATCTACTGCTTCATTGTTGAGTTGGCCAATATAGTCTGCTTCTTACATGCCAATGAAATCAATCCTTACCAGAAATTACCAACCTCCTGTTTTAGATTTCCTGTCAAGACAGCTCCACATATCACTACTGAAAAACTTCCCAAGTCAAATGTGAAATCTCTAGGATACCAAAGCCCAATTTAGTTTGTCCTTTTAAGTATGTAAAGACCCTCTCACATCATTAAGATTTGAAGTTCCTTTGTAAAAGGTAGTAGGAAATAACTTGGAACCTTGCACAGGCACAAACAGCAAACATTATGTCTGGTCTAGAAGTTGTTAAGTACATTAATGATCTAATCATTGATCTATATAAGTGTACATCCACATCCTCATCTTCTTCATCCTTTATCAATGCCTTGTTTGTCTCCATCGGAGTGCTTGCTGTCTTTACTAAGGCAAAATAAAACTTTTTCAAAATCTCAGCCACATATTTATATTGGCTGATAAAGATCCCATCACTCTTCTGTTGAACATGAAGTCCCAAAAAGAAAGAAAGTTCTCCCATAGAACTCATTTGAAACTTATCATGCATCAGCTTTTCAAATTCAGTACTCATTTCTTTCTTAGTAGACCCAAAGATGATATCGTCAACATAAACCTGTACTAGCAGGATATCATCTTTATGTCTTTTAATGAACAACGTTTTATCAATTTGACCCCTATGTAAACCATTGTCCAACAAATAAGTTGACAATGTCTCATACCATGCTCTTGGGGCTTGATGTAGTCCATAGAGAGTCTTTTCTACCTTGTAAACTTTATCTGGAAAGTGTGGATCTTCAAAACCAGGAGGTTGACAGACATACACCTCCTCTTCTAACTTTACATATAGAAAAGCACTCTTCACATCCATTTGGTAGACTAAAAAATCTTTGAAGGAAGCATAAGACAAAAATAATCTTATGGCTTCAATCCTTGCAACTGGTGCAAAGACTTCATCATAATCTATACCTTCCTCTTGAGTATGTCCTTGAGCAACCAGTCTAGCTTTGTTCTTCACCACTATGCCTCTTTCATCCTTCTTGTTTCTAAAAACCTATTTAGTAACAATTACCCACTTGTCTCTTGGTAAATCAACTAAGGTCCAAACTTTTAGTAGTTTAAATTATAGAAGCTCATCCTTCATTGCTTCCACTCAGCTTGGATCTTTTAACGCTTGAACTGGTTTCTTGGGTTCCATTTGAGATAAGAAACGGGCAAATAGACAATTTTGAAAATCTTTGTGATTTGTTCTCCTAAGCTTGTGAACTGAGGAAAACAAACCATGTTCTTCATTTATCTTAGTCATGTGTCTTGTCTGAACAGGTGTTTTTAGACTTCTAATCACTTGTTCTTAAGGATGATCTTTAAGGAATTTTGTGAAAGGGGCATCAGAAGCTGTATAAGATGTATCTACATTGTTTATGTCAACTTCTTCTTCCAAATCTTCATCATCATAAGCATTTCCAAAGATTCCAGTATTATACATTGAAGACACATTTGGAACAGGTGGAAGGGTAAATGCATTTTTGAAAGGAGAAAATCATGCAAATAGATGTTCTTCAAATGCATTAGTAGTACTAACAGAAGGTCCTAGCAGTAATTAACTGTGGTGAGATGGAACAACATATCAAATGATGGGTCCATCAATAACTAACAAGTGTACTAACGTATTAATTACTGTTAGTACTTTGTATTAAGTTTAATTCCAGATCCTGCATTTCCCTTTATCATCCATTCGACTCACTTCCTTGTATCTTTGCAATCCTTTTTCATTTTTTATCAGAAGCTCTTCTTTCATCCACTTCTGTAGGCTTCATACTAGCATCCCCTTCACTATCCTTAGGAACTTAAGAGATTAATGGATCAATTGTGCATAAAGGTATAGGATTACCTTGTTCATATTCTTTTTCCTTTGATCATGACCTGGAACAATGTAGCTTTTGTTCCCTGCAATACCATTATTTGATTTCCTGCCAACAACTGGCACTTAGTTCAATAGATAGTTGTCAAAAAAATCAACATCAAAAAGCCAGTCCTGGTCCATTCCTTTCATATTAGGTGTATTTTAAAAGAAATCTAATGTTTAAGTCTCTTCAACTAATCTTGTCCTCTTGTAAAACTCCTCATAGCATTACAAACCACAGAATACCCAACAAAATATCCCTCATCAGCTTTTCCATCAAACTTGCCTAGATGTTCCCTAGTATTTAAGATGGCAACAGGACACCCAAAAGGTTTCATGAAGTCTATCAGTGGAGGTCTTCCACGAATAAGTTCATAAGGTGTCTTGTTATGAGGCTTAATGACTAAGACCCTATTTAGCACATAGCAAGCAGTATCTACTTTAGCCTAAAAGGTGGTTGGCAACTTAGAGTCTATTAACATAGTTCTGTAGCATCCCTCTATCATGTTTCTAATTCTTCCTCTCACTACACCATCCAGCTGAGGAGTCTAGCAACACTGAATTCCCTCTTCAATCCCTTTCATATTTTTACAAACTGATCATAAACGTTTCTTGAACTCAGTTCCATTGTCACACCTGATAACTTTTACTTTATAGTCTAGTTGATTTTCTATTCCTATTATGAAGGTCTTTAAGATCTCACTAGTTTCATCCTTAGTGGCAAAAAAGAATACCCAAGAAAATCTACTAAAGTCATCAGTGATAACTAGGCAATAAGACTTTTTCATTAAACTCTTAATATTTGTAGGACCAAATAAGTCTATATGAAGCATATGTAAGGGTTTGCTGATTGAGTTCATAAGCTTGGGTTCATATAGGAGGCTTTAATGTTGCTTCCTTTCTGACAATCAACACAAGAGTGTCCATATCAAAAATCGTTTGAGAATGCAAACCTCTAACAAGTTACCTCTCACAAGTTTTGTTCATGTTATTAAAGTTTATGTGATCCAAGCCATCTATCCATAAGATAATTCATCAATTGTGGGCCTTAGTAATGAACAAGTTAAACCTCCAAGTGGGAACAACACTCTTAGTATCAACACTGTAAAAGTTGGTCCTCTCTTGAACTCCTTATTAATACCTTAACTTGATCAGTCGCTCAGAAGATAAGACAAGACACTCATTGTTAGTAAAAAGAACATTGTTCTTTTTCTCATAGATTTGTGACACACTGAACAGATTATACTTAAGCTCCTTACAAAAGTTCACATCATCAAAATCCAGTGATCCTGTTTTGAGTTTACCTTTTCCAAAATTCTGCCTTACATCACCAAAGAAACAAATCCACCAACAAGTCTTCATATTTAATCAAGATAACTCTTGTTTCCTGTCTTGCCTGGAATAACCACTGTCATAACTGCTTTTCCTATATCTCCTTCTGCTAGTGGGTTGCCTACACATAAATGAAAGAGAATAGACGCTTTTAGGGATCCAAGCCCATTATAGACTTAGATCTGTCCCGAGCCCCCTGGCATTTATGTAAGAATACTCTTGAATTAGTTGATGCACTACTTGTTTTTGGCTTTCCAAACCCAGCATGCGAGGGCTTAACAACATTAGCCCCTATTCCTTATTTTTCAACTACTACTGCTCTATCCCTAGCAGTAGTATTTTTTACCCTGGCAGTATTAACATTTGTATTGATAGTACTGTTCTTGTTTACATGATATCTGTTAAAAGGCCTTGAACTTTGTGAATACCATCTTTTGAAAGCATTTGATTTTGATCTAGGATGGTTCATAATTGGAGTTGAGGCAGTAGTATTAATTGGTATGATAACAGTATTAATACTTGCACCAGCAGTATTAACATTTACACCAGCAATATTAATTTTGCATGTCCTAGTTAATATTGTTTGTGGAACAAAACTTCTTTTGGGGTGTGGGTGAGTCATTTTATTAGAAAAGTTCTTGTGATTCACCCTTCTTGAGTTGTTCCACATTGGCCTTACAACCTTTTTATCACACACATAATAAAGATGCTCAAAATTACCACAAACAAAACAAGCTTTATTTATCATTTTAAAGTCACTTCCTAGTCTTTAGGACATAAGATTGTTCCAATTTCTTTGGTTCCCCCTAGGATGGTGTTTGTTTTGTTTAGGTGTTTTTATCTTCTCTACTGTTTCCCTAGCAGGCTTAATAAATCTTATTTTTTCAATGCTAGATCTAACATTTTTTATTAATTATTGTTTTTTAAAATTTTTGTATAATCCCCCCCTCTTTTTTAGCTCCCACCCATTTTTTTTTCATCATCAGAATTCTAATCCTCAATGATTGGAGCACTAGAGTTGTTCATCCTAACAACATTAGATTCAACTGTGTTGGAAACACCCTTATTTTCAACTGTCTTATCATTACTAGTTGTAATAACAATGGTAACATCCATATTCTCACTTTCAACTATTTCATCCAAAAATGTTAGATCAGGTTTGCGAGGTATGAAATTCCATGTATAAGGTGGGGGAACTACATGATATCCCTTAGGCCTATTACACTCCTAATTTTCTAACATCTCATATGAATTCACAAAACTTTCTACTGCAGGAGAAGCTCATTGTAAATTTTAAAAAAAAAAAAAAAAAAAATTTTTAGCTGTATTATATCTTAATCCAGTTTTAAACTTGTCACTAACTTAACTTTCCAGCAAACTGTTCAAAGATTTAGATGAATTTTGAAATTTCTCTAATGTTAGTTTTAACTCATCTCTCTCTTTTTCTGCTTTTTCTAATTTCTTATTGTTTTTAACTAAAGCATTATCTCTAAGTCTAACTTCAAATTTTAAAACATTAATGCTCTCTTCAAACACAACCTCATTTTTCTTATAGTGAGCTAGTCTAGCTTCAACTAACTCTAAACCTGCTTTATAAGATACTAAATTAAATTGAGACTTGTTGTAATCAGAATTCAAATCGTCATATCGTTCTTTAAGAGTAGCATAAGCTTTTATACATGATTTAGAACAAGAATCTACCTCAGAATCTGAAATGGAAGAACTTCCTGAAGATGTATGTGCCATTAAAGAAAAGTTTGTAGGATGCTCTTCTTCAGATTGGTAGCTCCAATCATACCCTCCAATTCCATCTTGAGCAACCAATGCATTTTCATTAGGAGTTTCCACTATCACAGTTCTTCTATTATTCTATTTTTCTCTTTTTTCCTGATTCCTTGGAAGTCTACATTCTCTTGCAAAGTGACCATATTTATGACAATTGTAGCACTCCACTTTTGTCCTGTCAAACCCAACTCTTTTACCATTTACATCCAACTGTCTGCTTGTCCTCTTGATGAATCTCCTAGCTCTAATTGTTATCATGGCCATTTCCTATTGTAGATACATTTCTTCTAGGTCATCAGGATCAATTTGTTCTAGATCCTCTCTTGACATTTGAGGAGAATTAGGCTGACTAGCTAGGAAAGCACAGATCCCACATCATACTAAGGTATCTCCAGATTTAGGACTACTTGGCTTAAGAGCAGTACGAACTCCATAAGTAGTGTTATCTGCCTCATTTGTACTGTTGTTGCTGTTAGTGCTATTGGAGGACACAAAAGCCACATTTTGTAAATTTTGACTTGTGTTTGTTGAATCTTTGAGTTCAAGCTCATATATCTTTAAGTTGTTGTACAAGTTATCCAAACTGATGGTTTCAGTTTCTACTTTGTTCCTCTAGATTAGAAGAATAAGTCCCTACCATTCAGAATGAAGAACTTCTACATTTTTTTAAGTTCATTCCCTCTTGAGAATTATTTCACCTTGGATTCTCAACTGACTAATAAGTTTTTGCAACTTATCAAAAGTTTGATCCATTGTTTTTGAGCTTGATCCTAAAAAGTTCTCATATTGTTACTTGAGTAGAGTCCTTTAAACTTTCTTAGGTTCCTTGTTACCTTCATATCTCTTCTCTATGGCTTCCATGAGTAGTTTTGCATCCTTATATGAATGAAACTTCAGTTGATCCTTATTTGGGAGAGCCATCAAAGATTTCCTCTTGCTTTTATCTCATTCCTCCTATCCTGCTTTTCTTCTGCAGTAGTAGGTTCATATTCTTGCTCAACTTCTCCAAATTTTCTTTTCAGCACTTTGTTGCCATTCAGAATTACTTCCCAGAGGGAGTAATCAGTCATGAGTGGGGGGAAGTATTAATCAATCCTCATAACCAGAAGATCATATGCCCTCTAGGTTAAGGATAGGAAGTTTTTGCAGTCATTAGTTGTAAATAGTTCCTCCTTCCGTCTATAACTAAGAGATAGATCTGGTTAGAGAATGATTGTTTCTTCTTAGTCAAAGCTTCCACAACAACTCTGATACACTTGTTGACCCAATGAATAGATCTTTAACTCCTTAGCTTGATGTAAGGTTTAGTATCCTTGGATAAATCCAAAAGTACTAAGAATGAAACTTTGAGTGAATGATATAAACTACGCGGAATCTAGTTTATACCACGAAGAAGTATACTCAATGAAACAGTAAAGTATGTTACACAGAAAATATAACAACACAATAAGCTTCATAATTAACTACGATCACGTCTAATGAAGTTATAGGGTATACAACCTTGAACGAATGATTTCTGGAAAACTGATATCTAAAACCATAACCTTGGATCTCCTTTTATACACCGATGAGTCTTTTACAAGATAACTACAAATCTTTTTAAACTTTTATAAGATGTCAACATATCTTCTAAATATATAATCTTATACATATCTTCCTATATTTATAGAATATATACTTTGAACATATCCATGCATATCCCTTCAAACGACTTTATCTTCATGTAGTCTTTAGTCTTCAGCAGTATTAACTTCTTCTTAGCAGTATTAAGTTAGTACTGGTGGTGCTAACTTTTTCTCTAGCAGTACTAACCAGTTAGTACTGGTAGTTATAATCTGTGCAGTATAAACTCTTTAAACTTGGTAGTACTTAGTTGAGCTAGCAGTATAAACTTTATAGAAGACCTGAATTCCTAACAGTTAGCAATATCATAAAGCACATTTCTGACAAATGTAAGCGTCCTGTCATAGAACTTGTAGAGTTCATCCGAATGCATCAACCTGCTTCTCTTGTACTTGTCTAGATAGATGATTCCTTGAGGGTTCTTGTATATAGTGTATGGGGTTATTTTGGAGATGTCAGATCTGAAGATCTTAGGCTTGATGATATAAGCTCTTATCTGGTAGCTTTTGACTCCTAGTTGAAGGTCTTCCACCCTCTTAAGAATGACAACGCGTCTGGTGAACATCCACAATGCTACATTCAGGTCAAAAATGGCATCTTTCTCTAGGTTGGAGAGTTTTTTTAGACCAAGAGAAGTAGCAAGTCTTTAATATCACATAGATTAAGTCTTGGGAAGTCGCCTTCCATGAACTTGTATAACTTCTGATCATCTCTTTGAACAATAATCTCCTCTAGATACCTGTAATCATACTACTTCATAAGTTTAACATGGGTTACTACAATGATTGTTTTCTTAGAGAACATATCATGTATGTTGATTACCTTCTAATGCTTGCGTATAGACGAAAGAACGTTTGTCGTTTAGGACCCTAGTGGTGAGATACCCCACATAGCGTATTGGTCATAATCTACCTTTACTGGACTCCATAACGTTGGAACCCTGTCTTCGATGCCTTCAATATTATCATATTTAGCAGCCTTGGTTTTTGTTATTTATTTTTTTTTTTTTTTTAATGGGGTCTATTTTTGTGTATGATACAAGAATTTGTGTATTTCCTGCTTGAACTTTCCCCTTTTCAGATATTCCAGGACGGCTGTTGAAAAAGTAGTTAGCAGTAACTACTTGACGACCTTAGAAGCTTCAATCAACGTGAAGTAGCTTGCTAAGCATTCAATTGTGAGTATATTCATGCCTTCAGGTTGATCAAAATCAATTAAGATTCATCACAGCTTTATAACAATCTTTGAAATGAAATTCAAGTTTAATGAAACTTTTGCATGAGCCTTTGAGAAGGTTAAAAGCAGGTCCTACCAGAATCTCTTGAGTCAGATTATCAATCTTAAGATGGTTCATGACGTATGCTGAGAGGTCGGTAGGAGTGATCATAAGCTCGTCGAACGTGCGAGGAGGTTCTCTTGCTTTGGCAATGTTGTTTTGATTCCAATGTACTGAGGGCAGTCTAAAGTTAATAGATTTTGTAGTATTCCAAGAATGATCAAGAGTTAGAGGCTTATTTGGTTTCTTGAACCAGCCACTCTTTGGAGCAGCCTCACCATTGGTTTTATCAATTGTATGACCAAACTCACTCCCTTGATCCTGTTGCATCTAGTGTTTGCAGCTTCAAACACTGGTTCCTTTACTTGCGTAGACTTACTAGATGATTTAGGCTGAGGCTTAGGGCCTTTAGATAAGCTTGACTTAGATTCCTTTTGATTTAGATCCTTTTTGGTGGTTCAACATCCTTGCTCTTCTTCTGTTTCTTTAACCCTTGGTTTGATCCAGCTGGAGGGTCTTCGTCTTTGTTTTCATCTTCATGGTGTCTCATATAAGGAATAACATTCCATATACGAAAGAGATCTTGTCAAGATTTATAAGATTTGACCAACCATTCATAAGTTCTCTGTGTTCTGGAGCAAGCTTAATAGATTTACATTTCCCCCTATCTTATCAAGATAATCTTCTTCATTCAAGACCTTTGTATTGCGCTAACTAACCTCATAAGTAACATGTGAGAAGAGATTTAGCCAAGATGACATTCTTAAGTGATTCATTGATATATATATATAAATGAATTCGGTTTTCGGTTTAGATTGCTAAAACAATAACCAAACCGAAAACCGATTACTTAAGGGGCGTTTGGTTGAAATAGAGGAATGAAAAAGGGAAAGATAATGATAATACAAAGAATGAAATGGCTATTCCATTGCATATAATGTTGCTTGGGGATGAGGTGTCATTTTATACACTTTTTCAGGGTCATTTAACCCCCTAAATTATGCAAATATGCCAAAATTATGTTCTTAATCGTTTGTTTTCATGTTTTTAGCAATTGGATGACTTTTGGATGAAATACACATGACTTGGGCTTAATTGGAGAAGAAACGGACAAGACCATGACTCTACACCAACTATCTTGAAGAAAATCTCACAGACCGTGGAGACGGCGTCACAAACCATAAGCGATGGCGTCAGGATCATTCAAGAGACGGCGTCAAAGATTTCCAGACGGCGTCAGAACGTAGCCGACTTAAAGAAACCCTAGAAGATTCTACGGGGCGGAGGCGTCAGAGATATAACGCGATGCCATCGCGCCTCTTTTTTATATATACAAATTCGTTTTTAGGGTTTTAGTGTATAACTTTTGGGAGACGAACTCTAGTTTTAGAAGACAATTTTAGCAGTCTTTGTGCTCGTTTTTAGGGTGTCAAAACCCTCTTGTAACAGCTTCAACTGCATGATTTAATCAAGTGAAGTTAATTAATCCTTTATCACTTAATATGTCTATGTGTTTTGTGATAGATTCTTGTTCTTCTTATTTATTTACCATACAAGGCTAGATCTATTAGTATTTCTTATGATTGCGTAAAACTTAGTTTGTAGATCCTTTTAATGTTGCTTCTTGCGATGGATGTGCGCGTTAGGCTTTAGAAAACTAGCCATAAGATATTAAATTGACATAGACGTCTAGGGAAACACGAGTGTATAGAAAGGATACCATCGCTAAAAAATATTCATACTACCTTACCCCTAATATGGTTGATCCCTCTTAAGATATTTTAATTGCATGTAATACACTCTTAGGGGCCTTGTAATAGTCTTCATACTACCATACTTATGCGTTGCCTTAACGAAATATTACGTAGACGGCGTGTTCGTGTAATTCGTTCAAGACTTAGGAAATACTTACACAGATCATCACAAGTGTGACAAGGCAACAGGATTAGGAGAAGCACATTAAGGAGTAGTGCATGATTAAGTAAATATGTTCGCTTACCATATAAGTTGTCACCAAAGTAGTTTAGATTTATGATTAGTTTAATTAGTTAAAAACCAACCAACCTCTCAATCAATGATTTTACCTGCTTTCATAAAATATAAAATACAAAAAGAATCTTCTCTCAAACCTCGTAGACCTTTGTTAGATTATGTTCGAGCCTTCCCAACCTATTCCCCTAGAGAACAATAACAACCCCCGAGTCTTGCCTATACTACACTACAACGATTAGGTACACTGCCTGGGGAGTTGTAAAACTTTTTATTGAAGTCCTACAATGACCAAACCCAAACAACATCAAGTTTTTAGCGCCGCTGCGTGGGGAATAGTTAGGTTTCGATCATTGTTTAACTTAGGTCTACTAGCTTAAATCCTTTCAAGTGAGATTTTATTTTCAGTATATTAGCTTTCTCGTAGTCTATCTTTTCTTCGTGTTATTTGTTTGTAATCCGTTTTTGTTAACCTTCATGGGATACGAAAATCCTATCCGTACTCTTAGAGATTACTCCAAACCTAGCCACGAGGGCTATCAAAACACCATTAAGGTCCTAGAAGGGATCAATGTGGTGCCTCTGCGATCCGACACCACCCAGTTGGTGCAAAACGGATGCTCATTGATAAGCATCAAACGCATGTCGAAGTATTATATAAGTATTTCCCGTTAGAATAAATAATCACTTGAGAACAAGTAAAAATCTAATCTTCCGAGTGTCGTATCCATGACGAGAATTGAATTGAGATTCACGTTACTGTTTCTTATTTGATGCTTGATTATCTTTTAGTTTGGTTTTGGTTTTTATACTAATAATAATCTATAATAAAACTAAGCAAATAAGTATAAACTATATAAAACGGATATGCTTGTCAAGCGAGGCGAATAGATCATTAAGCGTGAAGAAAGAGTTAATAAGAAATTAGTCTCCGTTTAAAAAACTGTTTTATCACAACGTTGGTTTATATTGAAAACGATCCTTTAATTTGGTACAAATTACTCAATTTAATGATGATGAATTATACCCATAAAAACATTATTTTCTCACAACGTTGATTTATTTTGAAAACAATATCTTATATAAGTATTAATTACTAGATTTGATGTTTGACTATTTCTTCGGCTTTTGTCCTTCAAAATAATCAAATAAGAAATCTAAATAACCCGAAGATTATTAATCAACAAATCTCTTTTTAATCCACACTTAAGTCACTAATCACAAACACTTGACAAGCATATTTAAATCTACTCGCTAAACATGGAAATTAAACTAACAAAAATAAGCAATAAAAGACATATTAAGCAAATATAAACTAAAACTAAAGAATTAAAAAAGGATAAGAAGTAGAACCCGAATGATGAACCAAAATTGAATACAACTACTCGATCTAATAAACTACCAAAATATTTAAGTTTAGGAGCATTAAGCTTAAACTTGAGATATTGAGTTAGCTTACTAGACCCTTAAGCTCCACGCCTCAAAGGAAGAATCGAATCTGCCAATCATCAAACCAAACGACATGTTAATACAAATAAAATTAAACCAACAGAGGGCTGAATTGATAAAACTAGCAAAAATGATCCAACAGTGGCCTAGTTCTACATTCAAATGGATCATAACATGCTTTTTTTAAATGTTGATAAATGAAAACTGTTATAAATCGAAAACACCTTATTTCGGGGGGTCTTGGTTGATCAAAGAACAGTAAGATAAGCATTATGTTTTAGTGAGAGAAAGTAGAGAGGGATGAAAGAAAAAGATGTATTATTAGAAAGAGAAAGATGAATACAAAATGAACTTCCACCAACCCCCCGTAGAGAGACATGGGGGGGGGGGTATTTATAGCTTAATACAAAGCTATCTATCCCACTTATGCAATATTAGTCCCTGTGTATAGCAGATGATCTATAGCTAATCCAATTCACGTGTAAGACGTCAGCTTCACTAAAAAGTGAGGCTAACAATCTCCTTCCTAAATGGCGTCACATGTGAATTGGTTACAATGTTTCCTACAAGCAAAAATAAAGTAAAATGATAAGAATGAAGTCCAACATTCCTTGAGATTGTCTTCAACGACTTTGATCTACTTGAGTGCTCCAGCATTATTTCTTCAGCTTGCAGGATCTAGTTGAGTTTTTACTCCCTCTCAACTAGTAGACTCTTTTTTTCTTCAACTCCCTCCCAAACAGACAACCTTGAGACTGATTAAGAATCAATGCAGAAGTCTTCTTATGGACCTCCTTTCTCAATTAGGATCCACTATGGGAGGGATGATACCATCAACATCATCTTACTTAGGAAGCAATCTAGTCTTTTTTGAATTCAGCCCAAAGTACACATTTTATCCCCTTTTTGAAGTCGAAACCGTAGCACCAAAATCAATTAAGACTCGGAAAATTGTAACACCCCCAAAAATCAGGACAACGCAGCGGAATGGTAACATTGGGGTGCTACTTCAGGGCACAAAACACAAGTCACGGAAAACGACCTCAAAAGAGACGTTTAAATAAATTTCACATTCGTTATATTAAAATCAGAGTTTCATTAGGTCCCATTTAGTAATGTATTAGAAAACATTGTCAAAACATTTTTCAAATAGTACTCAAGTTATTAAGCCTTCAAAAAAATATATATATCCGCGCGACTCGAATGCTCCCAATGCTCCACTAGCAAAATAGTAACCTGAAAATACATGCTAAAACGTCAACAATAATGTTGGTGAATTCATAGGTTTAAGTAAAAGCAGTATTGAACTAATTTAAGAAATATTTCAGAAGAAAAGTAGCGTTACAGTATTTCAAAGTGTTATTTCTGAAATCCAAGTAGTGATTCAGTAAATCAAGAAGTATTTAAAAGTGGACCACAAGATCGAAGTAATGGTGGACTAAGTACATATTCCGAAGTCCAAAACAAGTAATGTAGACAAGAGAAACACATTCATCAAGTCTAAGTATATAACAGGTATTATTGCACTAAGCTCATGACCCCGAAGCCTTAACTGTTTTTGCCCCAAGTGGGTAGGGTGTCTGCCAAAACAACCTACAAGTTATTCTCAATGTTAAATGCACCATGGTCAACTTGTGACCAGAAATTCAAGGTGGGGATTGTTAGTCCCGATAGATCTATCCACAACACTAGCGCTCACAATAGTGGTAATTGACGGTTCATGATATGGTAGGGACTTAGATGGCACTGTGGTAACTTATGCAATAATATGCAGGTAATAATCTGGATAGCATACAGTTTAAAACAAAACACTTGTGTCCGTAGTAAAACAAGCATGTAATTCCACCCCGTAGAGTTTATAAAACAAGGAGATAGAAATGGGGGCTATGAACTCACAAAGTATTGAAAGGTAATTGTACTGTAGTAAAATATACAAGTTTGTAAACGAGCATGTATTCCCCTCGCGGGTTTATAAAACATTGAAAAGATTGAAATGCGAGACTATGAACTCACAAAGTATTGAAAGGTAATTGTACTGTAGTAAAATATACAAGTTTGTAAAAGAGCATGTATTCCCCTCGCGGGTTTATAAAACATTGAAAAGATTGAAATGCGAGACTATGAACTCACAAAGTATTGAAAGGTAATTGTACTGTAGTAAAATATACAAGTTTGTAAAAGAGCATGTATTCCCCTCGCGGGTTTATAAAACATTAAAAAGATTGAAATGCGAGACTATGAACTCACCTCGAGTGAATGGTAATCAACAAGTATTCACAATAGAAAAATGCGTCACGAAGGAATCCGAAGGCAACCTAATCCAATATAGGTCGTATAAGTACTAAACACTTTGATTATTTATAGGTCGTATAGCTCATCATACTATCGTTCGGGCTATCATAATTAAGAGGTCATGTAGTGAACGTATGAGGAGCTAGGACACTTTAAATCGTAAATCCAACAACTCGTCGATACGCCACCCCGAAGAGGCCTCATTATGAAACTCCCTAGTAATATAGTACTTTGATTAATTTATACCACATATAATTCTATATAGCTACATCACCATCTAATCGTTTTAGTGAAATCATATTTATAAAGTAAAAACGTTTATAAGTATACTTTAGTAAAACTGGCGTAACTTTCGCGTTTTTAATCCGTTTCTTTCGTTTCTTACGTCCACGCCTTCGTATTAAGACGAGTTATCAAAATATAACATTTTCAAAATTTGAGTTTTTCTGATGAATAGTGCTTTTTACTGTTCACAACAGCTACCTATTTATTTTTATAGGTTTAGTTATCGTAAATGTCGTAACTTGTTCGTTTTAGCTCCGTTTTTAGCGATTCTTTCGAGTACGTTCTCGTATTTAAAAGTTTTATCATATTAATGATGTTTTAAAAATATAAGTTTCTGTGGTGAATAGTAATTTTTATAAAAATAGTTTTATAAAAGTATATATTTAACGTAAATTTGAAATCGTCGTATCTTTTTCGTTATAAATCGGTTTTTCGAGTTTCTTATCATTTTGGAATCGTCATGAAGTGTGCTATCTTTCTAAATCATAAAGTGTCTATTATTATACACGAATCAAAACAGCCCCTATGTATCTTTAATCTCACATGAAATCATAAACTTTCCTTAATTAACTTTTAATCACTAGTTTATACTTAAACATTTTCCACTTAAACCAACATGTTAACATACTTATAATCTCATTATTCCATGATATTACCAATCACATATCATATGAAAAAGTGTACAAAATCATAATCACAAGTAAGTTATCCATTTAACATGTTTAAAACCCTAAATGGTGATTTAGTTATATAGAACATGTAAACACATAAAAATGATAAAAGTAAAGACATAAAGGTTTATAGATAACCTTATAGTGATGAATGATGATGAGAAATATAATCTAAACCCTTGTTTAGATTTTTAAACCAAGCTTGCAAGATTAGAAACCTTAATTTCCCAAGAAACCCTAATTTCACTTTCTTTGCTTCAACACTTGAAAATACTTAACCTAACCTTCAAACCATCTTAGTAGGTCTTAGATATGTTGTGTGTATGCTTGTATAAGTGGTAGAAAAATTTATATGGGTTGTGTATATTGAGGGTTTTGAGCCGTGAGCTAGGGAGGAGGAAAAGAGAGTTTTGTGTGAATTTTGCTAAGTGTTATGATTCATGAATGTGTATGCTAGTATTATATATGTATCAAGACTAGTCAAAGGTGGTTTAGAAAGTCTTTAGGCAAGATGAGGGAAATGAGGAGGAATGTTGGTCAAGGAAAGAGAGTGTTTTTGATCTTTTACACAGTGTTTTGTTATGTAGTGTTATTAGCCTCTTGCATACAAGTAATATATCCCACTTTGGTCCAAAAGTTTGCAATAGTAAGTCATGGACACAAGATGAGGGGTCTTAGGAAATCCTTGGTGATTGTCTTTTGGGTTCCTATAAGTGGAGATTATCCCATGAAAACAAGGAAGTGTTCCTATGATATTTTTCTTGAAGCTTTGAGTCCAAATCCGGCCATATGAGCATATAGGATAGATATTTGAGTTAATTTTATGTATTGGGTATAAAAGTGGGTATTTGTTGAAGCGTAGAAAAGTTTTGGTGGTTCCGGGAATACCTAAACTTAATTTATCGTGAAACGTAAACGTTTTACGTAACCGATAAGAATAAAACATAATAAGTTAATTATTACTTTAGTAATAATAATATAATGATGGCTTGACATAAACTTTAATTTGTTTGGTGCCCGTTTACGTTGATTGGTGATTCTTAATTTACGCGATTTAACTTAACTATTAAAATTAAAAGTAAACGTGTACGAGAGAAAAAATAATAATTAGCAAAATAGATGACGTCGTAAATGACCTGAAAATACGGAATGTTACATACTACGTTCCGAGCATCATTGGTGAGAAAGGCTTGAGCCTCTACCCACTTTGACACGTATTCTATAGCTACTAGGATGTATTTATTTCCGTTTGACGAGGGGAAAGGTTAAAGTCTATTCCCTAAACATACAAAATTTTCCATATACTTGGAGTACTTTTTGAGTTTTTTCCCCCTCCCTTAAAGGATCTGCCACCTCCGTGTGCATGCTATCGCAAACAAGGACCAGACTAGCTGAGCATCGCGAAGATATGTGGCCAGTAGAAATCGGCTTCACAGACTTTTCTTGCAGTAGTGGTGATACCATGATGTCCTCTATATGGTCTGCTGTGACATTACTGAAGGATTTGTGCTGCCTCATATCCGGTGACACACCTTCGTATGATTCGGTTATCATACTGCTTGAATAGGAACGGTTCATCGAAAAGAATGCCTTAAAACACTGAAGAACTTTTGTTTCTCTGGTGGGTGATCAAAGGGGAAGTACTGTCTCTGGCTTATGCTAGAATAGTTAGTTGAGCCCAGCATACCATGGTTCGTTATTCTTATCAGAGATTGCCATTAATCGCTCTTCAGGGAATAGGTCCCTTATCTCAGCCTTGGTTAGCTCTCCTAGGTTAGGTTTTCAAGCCGGGAGAGATGACCGGCTGCTAGATTTTTAGCACATTTCTTATCACGGATTTTGATATCGAATTCTTAGAGTAGCAAGATCCATCTAATCAGTCGAGGTTTTGCATCTTGTTTAGTGAAGAGATACCGCAAAGCAGAATGATCCGTGAAAATGATGGTCTTGGATAAGACCAAGTATTGAAAGAACTTGTTGAATTGCGAAAAATGACATCTAAAAGGCTCTTTCCTCGGTATTGTTCGTTTTCATTATGCTTCATTCATTGTTTTTGATCTGGCGTGTGTATGGGCTTAAAAAGCTTGTCGATCCTTTCCCTAACACTAACTCCGATCAGCATAATCCCTTATTGCGTCCGCAACAAAGACTTCCCAAATGGTAATGACCCATCTGGCTTGATACCAAATTGTGGCCTACGTTAGTATCGTGTTTTAACTTATCGAAGGGCTTGGATGTATTCATCGAAAAATTGAACGGGCATCTTTACCAGGACTGTTCCATGGGGCGTAGTGACATGTAGAAATCTTTTATGAATCTTCTATAGAAACCAGCGTGTCCTAGAAAGCTTTAAATAACTTTTACGTTCATGTGATATGGTAATTTGGAGATTGCCCAATTTTTTGCATTAACGCCTCAATTCCCGTACCTGAGAAGATCCTTATTAACCATGAAGTGAAACTTTCCTAATTAAACACAAGGTTTGGTCACCTCACACCTTTTCAACATCTTTTCAAGGTTTTTTAGGTAGTGGTCGAAGGAACTACCGAAGACAGAGAAATCGTCCATAAATACTTCCATGCTATCCTTGATAAGTTCATGGAATATGGCTGTCATACAACGCTGAAAGGTTGCTGGAGCATTGCACAATCTGAAAGGCATTCATTTGTATGCGAAGGTTCTATAAAGGCAGGTGAATGTGGTTTTCTCCTTTGCTTCTGGAGCAATAAGAAATCTGGAAATACCACCTAAAAATCTATCAAAGAACCAGTAGTATTCGTGCCCTAACTAGGCGTTCGAGCATCTGATCGATAAACTAAGTGGAAAGTGATCTTTCGGAGTTTGCATTAATTCAATTACGATAGTCGAAAATACGCGCCGATCTAGTGATTGTCCCTTTATGATGAGCTTGTTTTTCTCATTCTTTACTACAGTTATTCCTCCCTTCTTTGGAACAACCTGAACAGGACTCACCACGGACTATCGAAGATGGGGTAGATTAATCCTGCGTCAAGGAGATTTATGACTTCCTTCTTTACTAACTCCTTGATGTTCGGGTTTACTCGTCTTTGAGGTTGGACACTTGGTTTGAACTCATCTTCCATGAGAAATTCTAAATGACTAACAGTAAGGGCGAGTAGATCCCTTTTATGTCCGCAATACTCCAGGCGATTGCCCCTTTATGATTCTTTATAACATCGAGAAGTCTAGCTTTCTAGAAGGTAGATAATGCGAAAGAGATAACCACTGGGAGTTGGTTGTTTTCATGGAGGAAAGTGTACTCAAGGTGTTCGGGTAATTCTTTTAGCTCTATTTGGGTGGTTTGATGCTTGAGGTTTAAACCGATTCTCCTTGGGCTTTCACTCGAGTGGCTTCGATCAGCTCTGTCTTAAGGGTAGAAGGAAACTACTTGCACTTTGTTGGAATCTTCCTCTTCTTCTACTTCAGCCCATTTTCCGTCATGATCGACCGTGTCAACCTATTGTTCTTGGACAAGCTTAGCGGTGTGATCGGTGCAATACAGATAATCGTCTCGAGAGTGTTTAGATTTCATGGATTTCCTAATGTTGAAGGTGACAGTTTTACTTCTGACTCTCAGACTCAACTTTCCCTCATGAACGTCAATTACAACCCTTGCTGTGGCGAGAAGGGGTCGTCCCAAAATGACCGGGACTAGCTCGTCTTCGTCCATTTTCCAAACTACGTTATCATCAAAAATATGAACTACTTACTTTTACCAATAGATTCTCGCAGACCCCGATGGGGTATTTGATAGATCGATCAGCCAGTTGAATACTTATTCTGGTTGGTTTTAGTTCGGAAATCCCTAATCGTCGGAACAGAGAGTGTGGCATGAGATTGATACTTGCCCCTAATTTGGGTGTAACGATTGGTTTAAGGGTGACAATGCTCTTCATTAATAGTCCGGCTTAACCAGAAAATTACGAGAACCATTAAAAAGGATAGGCTCGAAGGGTTGTACTAGGGGTCTCCTACACTAAAAATGAGTGTGTGGCAAGGGTGTGAGATAGTTATATGATCGGTGTGACCATCATAACAGTTACAGGTTTAAAACATGGGTTAATCCTAGTGCCTCTTTTCTAGCAAATCCTAATATTTACTATGCGGTCTTGGGATGCATTACAAAAATAAGTTCTAGAATTTAATATACTACCGGTGCACTCATATAATTTAATATCGATACCAATGCTCCAGAAAAGGCGACAAAGACCATACATACACATCCGTAATGACGGAATAGACACGTATGACTGCATTCGAACCTTAACTCGAGAAGCTAAAGGTATAAACTATCTTGGGTATCAATAATGGATACCCGAATTCCTATAGATCTAAAGGTAAACCTCGCATTTTTTTGGTGGAATTTTGAGGGTTTTTATGTTAGTCATACACATTCTTATCCATGAGACGCTATTAATACTTGGTTTTCGTCAGTATGTGTCATAAAAAATTAAATTTTGGTCAGAATTACCTTTTTATGCCATGTTTCGATATATTACCCATCATTTTAAGAAACAAGCAAATGGAAAATGAAAGAATAGCTTCTAAGGCTTATTTTTCCCCTACACTTAAGTTGAACATTGTCCTCAATGTTCTATAGAAGTACTCGTAAAAATGAATAAAGGGAAAATAAAACAAGTAAAAGAAACTAGTACTCTCCTGGTTTGCTCAATAATGGAGAAGAAACATGAGATAACTGGTTAAATCGTCCTTCAAGAATCATCTAATGAAACTTCCCAAGAACTTCCAAGCTTCTTCTCATCAAATATAACCTGTAATCAAAGACAAAGACAAAGACAACTACACCAAGCATAAAATCGGCGGGATAGATATATATACAACGAGAATTTAGAGTTTTGACTCTATGAAAGCAGTAAAGATAGGATGAGAGTAATGATGTAATCATATGTTTATGCAGGTTTATAAAAGAATTACAAATTTTAAATATTGTACATTCTATTTTTCAAAAATACTTGAAAATTTTTGAATTTTCACATTGCTGGAGACGTGACGTCGTCGGGTTTTAATCTCGACGCCGTCTCCAGGCAATGTGAAGATTTCTTCTTCATTTTTAATAAGAAATTTCTTGCACGCAATTTTATAAGTTATTTTTGTAGAAAGCACTGCATAAAAACCTAGAATTAATCATTACAATCATATGACTCAAAACTGACGCGAATTAATCTAAACGATTTTCAATTAAGTTTGAATTGGTTCTTAAAAACCGGATATATTCCCCTACACTTATTTTATGCAAAATACCTTTAATTGCAAATAAGACGAAGTTACAAACAAACAAAGCATGATTACAAAGTGATTCAAACATAAAAGAATAAATGAAAAGAATTAAAACATACGACACTCCTAATATGCGAGAAAAATAAACATTGGGTTGCCTCCCAAGAAGCGCTTTTCTTTATTTATGAGTCTTGTAGCTAGACTCGAAGTCACACGTTATTACGTGACTTCTCCTTCATCATCCATTACAGTCACATATTCGGGCCCAAGCTTAATGGTGTCTCTATAAAACCCATCTTCTAAGTCAAATAGCTTCCTACATCCTCTATTATATTCATCTTCACTGAGTATTATTCTAGATGAGAATAAGTCGTGACCTTCGCTAGACAATTCGCACCTCTCTGGGTCCTTATATGGTATTTTAAAGGTGATCACTTTAGTTCCGTCCGTGAAAGTCATTAACCCATGTTTCCTATTTATAGCTAGGCAGGCAATTTCAACGAAGGGTCTTCCAAAGATTACATGGGACAAGCTAGGGTCGATGTTAGTCTCAATATTTTCTAAAATGGTGAAATCTATGACGTAACTCATATTTCCTACAAATACGTGCATGTCCCTTCCTAATCCTACAAAATTTCTTCCCATATACTCATATCCATTTTTTCTAATGGCGATAAGCCAAGGACATGATGTTCATGGGTAGGTCAATATCAATGTATGCATTGGCCGTGAACTTATGATCTATCATGTAGGGAATTTTAAGGTTTCTTGGGTCACCCTTCTTGATCCTAAAGTCGTAATTGAGTGAGCATTTATGCATTTCCTTAATCAATGATTCATAAAACGATTCCTTACTTTTGTCAACTAAATCTAGAGGTTCTTCAACATCTAGCCATTCAATTTCTCTTTCCTTGTCATTCCTGATAGGCCCTAGTTTTTCAATGGCAGTTAGGTCCTTTAGCTCCAGTTGTGGTGTACCTATTTGTTCTTTCTTGCGTTCAACAGCGTTAGAGTTTTCGTGGTCCTCTTCTGGTTTGTCGTTATGGGGGTTACTTTGATGGATTGCGATGGTGTTGATCGAACCGTAGATTTTGGTTGAGCATTGGGGGTCTTCTGTTGGGTAAGAACGAGCAGAGAAAACTGAAGTTGTGGAGTTAACGTTCAGTTTCGGGTTCTTAACCGTGTCGCTAGGGAGTGCTCCTGCCATTCGATATGTGATAGCTTTCAACACTGTGTCGATTTTGTTGGTCATCTCGCTTTGTTGTTGTTTAAAATCGGCTTCAAACTTGAACAATCTAGCTTCTTGAGATGCCATGAAGTTGGACACTAATCCTTGGAGATTTGATTGGTTGTTAAAATTCTGAGGATTGTTGTTGAAGGAACGGTTCGAACCGTTGGGTTAGAATCGGCTAGGTGGGTTTGAAAAATTATTTTGGGAATTTCGGGGTTGTCTCCACCTAAGGTTTAGGTGACTTTTCCATGATGGATTGTAGGTGTCACCAAGATTGTTTTGCTCGGGTTTGAAAGTGTGCCACTTACCTCCCGCTTTGTCGATACGTGAAGATGCATATTCAACAAAGGCTTGTTTGGGATTTTCCATGCAGTACTGAGTGTCGTAGGGACCACTGCAGATCTCACATGAAGAAGTGATTTTGGTCACTTGAAGAGGTTGCGTCAGAGCAAGATGAGCTTCTATCAAGCGTTGGACTTGATTCTCGAGCTTGATGAGGCAGCGGTCGGATGTACTCGGGACATCTTGAGGCAAGGAGATTGCCTTGACCGGCTTAGCGAAATCCTTTGGGTCATTCCAACTTTCATTGTCATAGAGGGCGAGGTCCTCTAATAATGCTCAGGATTCTTCAGCGTTTCTGTCACGAAGCTTTCCACTGGCCGATTGGTCAATGGTTCGTCTTGTGACGGGATTGACATGGTCATAAAAGATTTGGACTTGGAGCCAAAGATCAATGCCATGATGAGGGACTTTTTAGAGTAAGTCCTTGAAACGAGTCCATGCTTCTGAGAGAGATTCTCCTTGATGCTGTTGGAACAACAGGATATCATTGCGGAGTTTTGCAGTCCTTCCCGGTGGAAAGAATTGAGCAAGGAAACGAGTAGTAAGATCCGCCCATGTGGTGATGGATCCTGCTGGAAGATGTTCAAGCCAGTTGCTAGCTTGATCGCGAAGGGAAAATTGAAATAAACACAGGCGCATTCTTTCCCTATTTTTACCGTTAAGGTCAAGTGAGTCCACAAGTTTTAAGAAATCCTTGAGGTGTTAGTTTGGATCCTCAAACTGAAGTCCGTGGAATGAGCATCCGTTTTGCACCAACCGGATGGTGTCGGATCGAAGAGGTACCACATTGTTCCCTACGGGGAGCTCAATGGTATTCTTGTAGCCCTCGTGGCTGGGTTTGAAGTAATCTTCAAAAGTACGGATAGGATTCGCGTCTCCCATGGTGGTTAAACAGAATGGATTACGAAACAATTAACACAAAGAAAAGATAGACTACGAGAAAGCTATTGTACTGGAATTAAAAAGTCTCACTTGATAGGAATCAAGCGAGTAGAACTAAGTTAAACAATGATCGAAACCTAACTATTTCCCCGACAACGGCACCAAAAACTTGGTGTGCGGGTCTCGTAAAAGACTTCATATGAAGTTTTACAATCCCCTAGGCAGTGTACCTAATCGTTGTAGTGTAGTATAGGCAAGACTCGGAGGTTTTTATCAATCTCTAGGGGAATATGTTGGGAAGGCTTGAAAATGGTCTAACAGAATTCTAAGAGGTTGAGAGAAGATTCTTTTTGTGTTTTTATATTTTATAGAAAGCAGGTAAATCAATGGTTTGAGTGGTTGGTTTGATTAACTAATAATTAAACTAATTATGATTTATACTACTGGTGATAACTTTATGATAAAAATATGTATTTACCTAATCATGCACTACTCCTCATATTGCTTCTCCTAGATTTGTTGCCTTGTCACACTTATGATGATCTGTGTAAGTATTTCTTAGGTCATGAACGGATTACACGAACCCGCCGTCTATTTAATATTATGTTAGGGCAACGCACAAGTAAGGTAGTATGAAGACTATTACAAGGCCCCTAAGAGTATATTAAATGCATGTGAAATAACTTAAGAGGGATCAACCATATTAAGGGTAAGGTGGTGTTAAGACTGTTACCGATGGTATCCTTTCTACACTACTCAAGTTTCCCTAGACATATCAACAGCGATAGTAAGCATCTATCATATTATACATCACACTCTTAAGTGTGTTTTCCTTTTTCTCTCTTAACTATTCTCTCTCTCTAACTTTCTCTCTCTAGATCTCTTTAGATCTATACATGTTTGTGTGAATTCGGGAACCTACAATTGGTATCAGAGCCATGGGGTGGATTCGTGATTGATTCTTATGGTTATATAAGCTCTAATTCGTCCTTATTTTGGCTTAGAAAAGCCCACGGCTCAAAAGGAAATTCGGGCTTAATTTGTTGGTTGATCTTGGTGTTTCTCTTGCTCTTCATGTTAAACAAGATGTATTGTTGCCATAACTAGTTTTTACAAGCGTCCTAGCATCGAATTATAAAGCTTAAAAAGATTCGAGATTTATTTGTGTTCATATCGGGAGAGTTGCTTCATATTGGAAAGATTCACAAAGATATACGAGTTAAGGTGTGTTTAATCGTCATATACACACTTAATATTGTATGTATGTAGCTTAGTTACGCTCTAGAAAGATCATATGGCTTGATTTTGCTTAATTCGATCCGAGTGGATCTTGCGTGGAGGTTATGCTTAATTTAATTATTGTTTTCACGGCGAGTTGACAAGGTCGGGACAAGACCGGAAATTAGGAAAAAGTCAAAGCGAGTTTGCCAAAAGTCAAAGGCGAGTTGCTTAATTTTAAATAATTATATTCGCGGTCGGTTTGCTTAGTATTTGGTGGCTATTTGCTTGTTCGAGCGCGGTTTACACAGATAGTGGAGTTGGCTTGAAAAAATATCCGGCGAGTGTAAAAGGTACGGCGAGTTGCTAAAACCACACGGCTGAGTATGCTAAGATATAGCAACGATTGCTCATGGCGAGGTGGCTTAAGATTATTCAGCGAGTTGCTCACGGCGATTTGAATATTTTTTGATTTAGCTGAGTGAAACAAAACTAGCAGCGGTTTACTATCAAAACCACGGCGGTTGCCTAGTAATATCATTGCGGCGAGTTGGTCCTGTTAGCAGCAGTTTGCTCAATCAATAGAAGACGGTTTGGTTGATTTCAAAGCGCGGTTTGATTAGAAACAAATACCAGCGAATTGATTCAAAAAAAAAGAGTAACCAAGACGACACCCCTTTTAGCGACAACTTTTTTGGAGGGCAAAATTAAGTATTTAATCTTATTTCTATAGTCTTTTTAACTTAATTTTACATCAAATTCAAAATTTGGTAATAGGGTAAAAATTATTTTCGGTCGACCCCTTTTTAGCGACGCTTTTTGGCGGGAAAAATTAAGTTGAAAATAAAAAAAAAAAAAAAAATTAAATTTTTTTCGTGCCTTTTAGCTTATTTTTTACACAAAATTAGATAACGTAATAGGGAAAAATTATTTTTTTTCAGTATATGGGTTCTATGGATATGGTTCATGCGTACTTTCTAGAGAATGCTAGGAAAATGACACAAGACAAAACCAGGATTCCTAATCATAGGGATATGGCCTCTACTAGAGCATACTGCACTCCTAATGCTTGTACACCAAAACCTAGAAACATATATAGGAGTTCTCTTGTATCTAAGTGTATTTGGTGGAATGTCATATTGAGATCCTCTAGTAGATCACTCTATGAATTCTAAGTTTCTTCTTGGACTCCAAAAAATTTGTTTGTTCGATTTGTCATAAAATATATCTTTAATGCAAATCATGAGGATAGTATAACAAAGATCCCGAATAAGGTGAATTCTCGTGCTAAAGTTCAGCCCCAAGATCAGAAAACAAAATCCTACGTTGATCCAAAGAACCATACACTCCATAAACCTGGTAGGCATAATGGTATAGACAAAGTTTTCTCTCAATAAGTCTTCCGCTGTGCTGAGAAAACCACACACTCCTAGATCTTATCTTTAGGGGAAACTAACCGGGTAGAATTTTCACGACTGTTATCTTGAGGTGATACCTACTGGAAAAGGTGTTCATAGAGAAGCCACAACCAAAGTTGACAGTAGAACCTCCAAATGGTTCAAATGAAGATATCACTACCCCATATGAGATGCAATCAAAACTCCTTATGTTAGTGCAAGTACTTCTAACTCAAGTGCAGGGACATCTGTCAATCCTTTAAAGGAAAGACTCGGGTTATTGGTTACCAAAAGGACTGATATCTCTACATCAGAGTTTCAAGGAATTCAAATCTGATAGAACATGCTTCAAATGATGTTTGAACACATCCCCCCCCCCCCCCCCCCCCCCCCCAATTCAAGCCTCGTTCTTCAGTCAAACGATGTTTGGACAAAATAGTTTATTCAAGGCCTCGTTCTTCATCTTGATTACGTTTGATCAAAACGGTTCAAACCTCGTTCCTTAATGTCAAATGACGTCTGTTGGCATCTCTTAAGCCCTGTTCCTTTAAAGTAAAAGAAGGTGAAACGCCATCAGAGAAAAGGAAAGTGTATGTGTTTAAGTGCAATACAACTTGACAACGAAAAGAGAAATCTTTTTCGGGTCATAGCTAATATCACAAAAATACCAAGTTTTGAGCTCATGGTAATGGCTTGTACTCAAAGTTAGATTGCAACCCATCTCAGAAAACAGAAAATGTACGTGTTAGTGTATTTATCCTTAATAAAACGAAAAGAGAAATCTTTTCGGTCTTGAGCAACTTTCGAAACACTCAAATTTATTGTTTAGCATCAAGTCGAGGCTTTCGTAATTCTTCCGTACGAAACCATTTTTCAAAGAAAAGGAGAGGTACCTTCAGTGCGCCTTTATCTTCAAAAGAAGAGAAATCTTCTTGTGTTTGACCCATCTCATTAAACAAGCTTCATATTTCCCTGTTGTTCGTTTAGTTAGTGGACCAACTACATTAGCATGTACATAATTCACTAGATCAAAAATGGCAATCGCATATGCAATTTTTGAAGGGGAGAATAGTGAATTAAATGTGATTAAAACGGTTTATCTTGGTCTTTAAATGTGTATAAAATGGTCAAATGTGAAAGTGTAGGGTGTTAAATCTGAAGTGTTAATCTATCTGTAGGTGTTAACTCTGTCCTGCTAGAGATCAAGATTAACTAAAATGCTTGGATCATGCTTACTGAGTTAGATGCGGTATGCATAATCTTGAAGGACGGAATGTTTAACCACTTCAATGCGTGGTGATCTGTTGGACAGCGTCTTAGGCTAATTGTCCATGTCTTGGCCCAATAACCCAATAAACCTCTTAGGCTTATTCCAAAGGAGCCTATCAGATAATCTCTAGACCATCGACCAAGGTTGACCAATGTTGACTTAACCCAATGTCCAGTGACTCTAATGTGGAATATCTTCGTGCTAATCTGAATATCAAGGGCATGTCAAACTCAAGGCGAACATCTTTATCTAACAATTGATATATCAATGTTTAGGTCTATCTTTGTTGATATTCTTTAATAGATACGATGGCAGAGAGAATATTCCTCACCTGAACCGTACAAGAAGAATGACATATCCTTCATTGCTCAGAACAGTTACAGATTGGAAACGGAAACCTTCTCTAAGATCTACAGAAGTTGCAGAAGAATCCTATCCAATGGCAATCTATACACTAGTAGTCCACTTGTTGGGCGGAATGTTAACCTACTGCATGGTGGTTTGGCGGTTTGGTGATCTGTTGGGCAGCGTCTTAGGCTAATTGTCCATGTCTTGGCCCAATAACCCAATAAACCTCTTAGGCCTATTCCAAAGGAGCCTATCAGATAATCTCTAGACCATCGACCAAGGTTGACCAATGTTGACTTAACCCAATGTCCAGTGACTCTAATGTGGAATATCTTCCGTAGCTAATCTGATATCAAGGTCATATCAAAGCTCAAGCGAACATCTTTATCTAACATTGATTATATGCCTATGTATTGTCTAATCTTTGTTGATATCTTATAATAGAATACGATGGCGGAGAAATATTCCTGCACCTGAACCCTACAAGATGAGATAACAGAATCCTTCATTGCTCAGAACATTACAGATTGGAAAGGGAACCTTCACTAAGATCATATAGAAGTTGCAGACGAAACCTATCTCCACATTTCGTTGATATTTCAAGAACACAAACTTCGTTAGGGCTTCACTGCATCAGCAAATTCACTTCTATCTACATTCAGCGATCTAGAATACTCTGACTCATGATGCAAAGACTGGGGTTATAGCTTTCAAACTTGAGGAAAAATGCACCCTGTACAATCCTTGGTCCTCTAAGTGATGATCTTTTTGGAATGCCTTAGAGATCACTCAGCATGACAACATCGACCCTAAAAAAAAGAACCCGAAAAAAAAACTAGATTTGGAATATGGGTAAATCCATCCTCTTAATGAAGCTGAAGAAGAAGCTGTTGTAAGAGAAGTTCATGCTACTCATGCAAGAATTGTGTCTGAATCTGAACCCGAGCCCACACAAAGAAGACAGTCTGGTATTGCTTTCAGAGATTACTTTATTGTGTCAAAGAAGAGGTCTTCTGATTCGTCTAAGAAGCTCAAGGGTATTCAAACTCTTACTCCTGCTGAAACAGAGGCTTGCGACATAATGAAAGCACTCAAGGAAAGCAAGAAAATGAGGCAAGAGACAACCTGGAACGGAGGCTCAAATGAAGGAACTGGTAACATACTAAGGGGTTCCGATGAGTCCACAGTCATACATAGAGCCTCAAGTGAAGGATCCTGAGATCCCAATCCAGGGTTTCATGATGAGGAAAACTAATTCTTTAGTGGAAGCAGATAAGGTTCAGTGAACATTTTGACAGAGATGATAATGCTGGGGATGATAATGAGGAAACTAAGCCTGATCCTGAAGAAATATATAAGTAAAAGATGAACCAGGAAAAACTACTATGGAAACCGAAGTTGAATCCATGGTCACTGTTCCTATCCAACAAGTTTCTTCATCTGTTCCTTTACTGATACTTCAGTCATCGATCTCTCATCTCCTAAACCAACATCTCCTCCCTGTCAAGAATCATTCATTACAACTTTCACCACCAACATCCGCACTACAAAGTAGTTCAGTTCATGAAAATGGTTAAAGTCACGCTCCTGTCGAATTCAAGTTCAGGCCTGCACCTCTTTATGACCGACCTGGATACATCAGTTCAGGACTCGTGCCAAATCGCAGTTCCTCCAACACCAAATGTTCCACCATCCAAGAAAGACTATGATATCCGGTTGTAACCAATGATTAATGAGTACATAATCTTCCACCATGAACTGTTTCCCCAGTTCGTAGCTATTGTTGCTTCAAGAGCTGTTGATCCAGTTGGTTCACCTTCATCACTACCAATGATCAAGATGAACAATCTACTAGTACTTCACCAACAAATCAGGAAATTCAATCTCAATCACTTATCAAGGTGTTATGAAGAATACATTCATGGATCATCAAAATGCATAAATTTAATAATGCACCCCTCCTTCAATAATATTGTCTTCAAACTCTGGAGATTTGAAGAAACTAATTGACAAGGGTTAATTCCATTAAATATGCATCATCTAATTCAACTGTTTAATAACTATCACTAATTGACAAAGAAACACTCTAAGAGAATGTTTATAGGGCGATCTTTTCTCGTCCATTTCAACATAAAGTCAACTACAAAACATGCCAATAGAGCAAACTTTGACGCAAATGAAATCCAACTCCATTCGGTGTGAAACGTAGGTTTGAGATCTAATATCTCAAAGATAGTTTATGGTTTCTGAACAAGTTTGTTCTTGACCCCCCCGCCTAAACCGTGCCTCAAATCATGGCTCCTGATCATAGCAGTTCAGGACCCGTGCTTCATGAAATGACGTCTGATCAAATCCGTTCAGACCCACCAATCGACCAAGAGACGTCTGTTTGACAAATCTCCTAAACCTCGTTACAAATAAACAAAATGCGTCAGATTATGACATCTCTGGCCTCGTGCCCCCCAAGGAAAAATGTTTGTATTCTTTAGCAAGACAAATAGATTCTCACAAAAGGAGATCGAATTTCCTATTCAATCATTTCTTTTGAAGAATAGTTTCTCTGGAATTTCTATTCAATCATTTCTTTGAAGAATATTTCTCCTCCCAATAAATGTTCATGCTGAAGAAAACAACAATGATCAAGCAGCGAATGCATCGTTTTGACAAGATGAATTTATCAATCCTTTCTGTACACGCGGTAAGAACATTGCTGAGTCTTCCTCATGCAATATTGATAATGAAAATATGCATTCATTTCAACCAACAGAGTCATGAATACCAATGGACAAAAGATCATCCATTAGAACAAGTTATTGACAATCCTACAAATCCAGTGCAAATAAGACAACAGCTTGCCACAGATCCTGAAATGTGTGTATGCGTTCGCGCTTCACAGTGTGAGTACAAAGAACCAAAGAACAGTAAGGATGCAAAGGCTGATTCTGCATAGACGTAGCAAATGCAGGATGGACTTCACTATTCGACAGACCACAAGTATTGGGAATCGTCTACAAACCATTTGGCAAGACCTTGATAAAGCTAAAGTGGTTATGGAAGAAACAAAAAAAAAGGAGGATGAAGTTTCAGACTGTATATTCGCAACAAAGGAAATACTTGTAGCTAAAGGCTATGCTCAGAAGAGGGTACTAATTTCGAAGAATCATTTGCTCTAGTTGCTGTTTGAGCAGTTCCGTATCTCGTTTCCTATGCGCACATACAGTCCATTTCCAATCAACCAATGAATTTAAAACGGAATTTCTAAATGGACCTACTGAAGGAGGAGTTTTATTTTGCTCAGCCTGAGGGTCGTTGATCCGTGAACAATTCATAAAAGTCTACCTTATGATGAAAGGTTTATAACGGCTTGAAGCAACCCCAAGAGCGGTATGATGAATTTATCCAATTTCCTAATGTCCAAAGGCATTTCTAAAGCATTTATCAGACGTTGAGCATGCCGAAGCAATGATACTCGCAAAAGCACTTCTGGAGGATACAGTACCTAGATGACAAACTTGAAAGAAGATGTCAAAGATACAATATTGACTTGCAATATTCTTCAACAAAAGGCAATTACGTGGCGTTATCTGCAAGTTGTCACAGGGTATGGTAAAAATGTGGATGAGGACACAACTTAAAGTTTATGGCTTCAACTACAACAAAATATTGTTGTACTATGATTCACAGTCAGCCATAGCAATCTCATGCAAAGCCGTACAACACTCCTCATACAAAGCACATCCATACCGGTATCACTTCATAAAGGAACAGGTGAAAAATGATATTATAAAATTAAAATATTTGTCAAACTGATACAACATAGCTGATTAATTTACGAAAGCCTTCATGAGGATCGTTTTTTGTATCTTCTCAAAAGTAAAGAGATTGGTATGAGATGTTTTGGACTCCAGCAGAACTGGAGTTCTGACAAACGTAACGACTTTGATATTATCATCAAACATCATCTTGATAAATAACAAAAAAATTGGCTTATGTACATTTCTTACATAACCCCGGGCCTCATCGTAAAAAGAAATACAACGTCTCAAGTGCCATATCCTTAAGCAACGAAAAGAGAAGTCTTTTCGGTAAATTGAGCTAATCTAACAAAACATTCAAAGTTTTGAGCTCATGACAATGGCTGCAGTTATTTCGACTGCAACCCGCTTTTACATAATGAGGAACGCAAGACGTCGAAAGACAGCTTTCCAGACAACGTAAAATAAATATATCTCGGGGCTGGAATATAACATAACCATGCACATAAGAAAAAGTTTAGTTCAGTGCAATAAATATGTCAAAATAAGATAAATCTATATATCAATAGGTAAAAAGATAGACTTACAAAATGAATCAATATTTACAGTAAATCACAAAAAGATTATTTCAAAGAAAAATAGACCTCTCAAAGCAATGACTCACAGCTCACATAAATAGAAAACGGTTCATTATTTGATGGGGAGAAAGTTTCAAATAATACATTTAACGTCTACAAAATAAGCAAGGATTAAACAGTTTGAAGTATTTTGATAAAGCCAGATAACAATAAAAAAGGGAGTTATTCAAATTAAACTACAGTGCCAAGATGTCATTTGCTTCAAACTTAAGGGACTTATTTGGCAATGAAGACTAGAGACATCAGTCAATAAACTACATACGACTAATATTAGCCAAAGCGTCAAGTTTTAAGTAAAAGACTTAGGCATTTATATAGGAAATTCATTTCGTAGAATAAAAAAAAGCCTTGAAACTGATTCTCACGGGAAGATATAAGTTTTATAAATTCCGCGAACAAGATCTCACGCATGATGCATAAAATATTATCTGAACTTGAGGTATCGAAAACATCAAGAGAGAGTAATACCCTGAAAGTACAACAACTACACGTGATAGAACCATAGCTTAATTTAATTGATAGGCATTCCAGGAAGACAAATGTCTTATCCGCATAGAAAATCAGTGTTTTATCGTGTTACTTTTCTCGATCGCTATTCCCAACCACATAGGAGAAGAGAAGATCTAGTCATATAAGGTATGCATCATATGAGATACCAGGGAAATGTGTTGTCATGAGATTGAATTAGGCTGTGATAAGATTGGTTACTGATTCAATTAATGCTTCATAACATCAATCACCCAAGCGTGTTTTTAAAGAGTAGAAATAATGAATCAAAGAGGGACATATTGGTATGAAAGTATATAATTTTCTCTATTTAGTCAGTATCCGATAAAAGAAAAGTGTACATTATGGGACTTAGTTGTCTTACGTTTTATCAGTACTACAACTGAGAAGGAATAATTAAGATACCGGGACTTATTGACTTTGGTGTTTCAATATCATATCATCACTATCATGTTAAGAGAAATAAGACATCCGGGACTTAATGACACTAGTGTTAGGTTTGTCAAATTAAATTGTGTACTATTCATCGAATATGGTGTCAGACTTCAGATTCTTAATGCTAATTGCAATAAGGCTATGAACAACACAATAAAGGATTGCTGATTCAAGGGGAAGCTAAGAACAACTTCCAAAAGTAGAGTATCAAGACAGAACTACAGACTGTTTACATGACAAAATGACTAAGTCATTTTTCCGGTTTGAACATTTTCAGGTCTTCTCAAACATAATCTTGTGAATATAATAATGTTTGAAGTGTAGACTTAATTATAAGCTAATATAAATAGTGATTGAGTACAAACTTTCAAGAATTTCTTAGAAAATTCAAAATCTTTCAAATTACAGTACTCAGCTCTATTCATATATATCCTTCAATGATTGAAGGACATAATAATGTTCCAACCACGCTTGTGGAATAATTGGCACCTTTCTCCGAAAGTATATAACATGTACTCTACTGACTCACAGACTAAACATTTAATCTACGACTCATTCACTCCGAGTAAGACGGTATTGAAAAGGTGGCAGTCATCTCCAAGCCTCCGATCACTAAATTAAAACACACTTTTGAGTCTAAGAGCCAAGAGATCATCAATTTAATCACGTTAGGACAATTCCAATTTACTTTTAATTCACACACTGTGATTACAAGTTTTATCAAAAGAGTCCTACACACATCCTTGTGATTTTGCACAGAAACATACCGAGTATACGTAAGTATTCACAGTGAATGATGGAAATCCTGCTTGGCAACTTCAAACAAGCTCATGTTAGTGACTTGTGAGACCTTAATGGATCAAACATTTTTTGGGGTGAAAAATGTAAAACCACAACGTGCGATTCACAATGAATCAAACTTGTTCCAGTATAAACGAAGTGACGGTTTATAGGACTGTTGGAAAACAAATAAAACTATTCGATGTGTTACAAAACTCTCTTTGCAAAGTAACCCATCGATTTGTTTTTACAAACCAATTTTCTCTTTATTGCTAACTGTTTTATTACAGGAACATTTAAAGATGGAAATGGAGATACCGTGTTCCAAAAAAATCAAGTTCATAACCGCGTGCTCATTCTCAAACGACTCATTCGAAGATATCAAGAAAGCTCAAGATTGTCTATTAAAGCTTCCGCAACTCTGAATATCATGCTTGTCAAGATCAAGAAAAGGTGAGCATATCAATCCAGCATGACACAGCGTTCACTAGATGCAAAAGATTCACATGATATGAATAAAGATTATGAATTTGGATGATGATCTCAAAGAAGCTCAAAGATCACATACAATTCAAGTCTAAAGCCTAAAAGTCTAAAGTTCACTGCTTCAATTCACAAGATTACAGATCAATAGAATCAACGTTTACGAGCTATACATAAGAACAATCGAAGATTGAAGATATTTAGTTTAGTATTTTCAGGGGTGACCTCCCTTTTTTTTAAAAAGTGGATGATGTTAATATTAGAAAAATGACTCGGTCACCCCCAGTATTTTTACTGTTCAATATAGCTCGAAGTTTAATAGGTAAACGTATGACTTTCGTAATTGAACCGTGTACTAATCCCGTTTATTGTAAGATCTATAAATTCCCTTCCAACTTTGAAAGTAAGCATCTACCATTTCACACCACACTTCTTAGTGTTGTTTTCCTTAATTTCTCTCTCAACTATTCTCACTCTCCTAACTTTTTTCTCTCTAGAACCTCTTTAGATCAATACATGTATTGAGAATTCGGGAACCTACTAAGTAAAAGAAGACAATAACAAGGCCCCGTAAGAGTATATTAGATGCATGTGGATTATCTATAAGAGGGATCAAACCAGTTAGGGGTAAGGTAGTATTGAAGACTGTTACTTAAGGTATCCTTATGAACACAACACGTGTTTCCCCTAGGACGTCTATGCCAATTTAATATCTTATGGGAAAGTTTTTAAGGCCTAATGCGCACATTTATCAACAAGAAGCAACATCAAAAGGATCTATAACCTAAGTTTCATGCAATCATAAGTAAATACAAAGGAGGGTTTAGCCTAGCATGTTAAAGATAAAGCAAGAATATAAATCAATCACATAACACATAGACATATTAAATGATTAATGATATATAATCTTACTTGATTAAAGGTAGTTAAAATAGGGTTTTGAGGCCTTAAAAACAACCTTAAAAGCTGCTGGAATGACTAGGGTTTGTCTCCCTAAAATTATACAAAGTTACACACTTAAAACCCTAATTTTGGTTTAATGTATATAGGAAAATCATTGTGACGGCGTCGGTTTGAAATCCTGACGCCGTCGCTACGTAAATGATTCTAGATCCTCTTTAAGTCAGCCACGTCCTGACGCCGTCGCGAGATTCCTGACGCCGTCACCAAATAGATCACGACGGCATCGCTTTATGCCTGCGACGTCGTCTCCACACTCTATATGCATAAATCTTCAAGAGATTTAGTGTAGGTCCATAATCTTGTCCGTTTCTTCTCTAACTGAGCCCAAGTCACGTGTATTTCCTCCAAATGTCATCCAAGTGTTAAAAACCTGAAAATAAACGATTAAGCACGTAATCTGGGCATATTTGCATGATTTAGGGGGTTAAATGACCCCAAAATAGTGTATAAAATGACACCTCATCAGAATTGATACAGGTTATTGACTATTTGTGGGGTTTGTGGATGTTGTGTGGTTCTGAGTCCAACTCGGTCATTACCGAGTTGACTCGGTTGCTTTCGTAACCCACATATGAAACCATATTTTCTGAAACCGTAATCATGTTACGAAACCGAAACCATTTCTTACGAAACCTCCTTACCAAACCTCATATGAAACCTTTCTTATTTACGTAAATCTTTTACGTAAGCATTTACGAAACCACTTTTCCATAACCACATATGAAACCTTTCGTACGAAACCAGATTTAAGAAACCCATCGTTACGAAACCATAATCGACATATGAAACCGAAACCACACATACGTAACCTCTTACTAAACAGTTTCTGAAACTGAAACCATCATCATAATAGCAGTTAAGCACACTTTCATAACTGAGTCAATAACGGTTTGCAAAACCTTCATTTTTTGTTTTCTATAACTGTTTTTGAAACATACGTTTCTGAAACCGCGTGAAGACAGTCATACGCAAGTTATGATTGTAGAAAAAACGCGTTTTCGTAACGCTGATTGTAGAAACATCATTTGACTATTACATATGTAAATCGAGATAGGTTTTTGGACAGATTTGGATTTGTGAATACAGTTTTGACTTTTTGTGAAATGATATGGACTGTTATTAGACTGAATAAATTGTTACGTAACTGTTTTGGACTATTGTGAATTGAATTTAGACTGTTACGAAACCTTACGAAACGTTACGAAACCTGAATAATCCAAAACTGATCCAAATAAGCACGATGAATAAGCATGAAAACATCACGAATCACTTTATGGCCCTCGTACCACTTGTTAGGTATCGAAGATCCATATCTTGGAAGGTCAGGGAAGATCAAAGTATGAATAAGGCATATCTAGAGAGAGAAAGTGTTTCACTATTTTTCAAAAGGTTTATTAAAAGAAAAATGAAATGAAATTACAAATGGGAGCTTCACCCTCTAATGTTGATTAGAGGGTGTTATTTATAGTCCTAACACAAGGCAACTATTGCATAATTACATAACTAGTCCTTGTGTTTTAACTTACAACTAAACTAATGTAATTTCCATAATGACACCACATTTATCATTCCTAACATATATCCTCTATCTATAAACCTTGACATTTTATAAAACACTTTATAGGCATCCTCCAACTTGTCGCTAAATAACTTATAACTATACATGATGTGTTAATCATACTAAAACATATAAATTGAGAGAATCTGATATCAGAGATGTATAGAAAAACATACCCATGACGTAAAATCGTCTCAACATCTCGTTGAGAACAACCTCAATATCCTTGAACTCAACCTCAGCCACTTGTAAATAGAACACAATCATAAAAAATAGATTAACATATTATTGAATAACATAAATTATGAAACCCAAAACAAAATTAGCATAAAAAATGCACCTTGAATTCTTAATCCCCTACTGAAAAACTATCAAAATACAAAAACATGTCATCAAAAACCAAAATTAAAACCTTAAAAAGAAAATTAGAAAATAAACTTTTCAATGAATACAAAAACCCCAAGTGTGTAAAAAGATGAAGAGGATCCCTGTAAAATATGTGGTAGCAACACCTTTATTTATTCCGGTGGCGAAGATTAGGGTGACCGGAATTTAGTTTTTGTATGTGTGTTTGAAAAAGTGTGAAAATGAGATGCCAATGGATTTGAGGTTCTAATAATGGATTGATGGACAAATAGACACGTGTAACATTGGGGGAAGAAGATGGTGAGAGGTGAAATACGTGTTATACTTGTTGATAAACACACAGCTCTCACAAACCCACTTCCTCCTAGAATTGTTTAAGAACTGGAGTAGTTTTTTATCTAAGAGTTTAATAAGGAGGATAGGTCGAGTACAACACAAAAAAGGGGTCTACCATACAAAAAAGGCGGTTCGGGGTATAAGGCGGGTTGGGTCGGGTCAGGCATCGGGTTGGGGCAACAAAAATGGGCCAACGATCCTGATGATTGTATAGTTTGATAATATAAAGTATAATTAAGGATTACTTATTAAATTTATAAAGTTATTATAATAATAGAAACTAATTTAATTAAATCAATATAATTTATCTAAATTTAACAGCTATAATTTTATTAATTATCCTTTTTTACAAAATCAATACATGTGATTTTATGCATATTGTTTTTGTTTGATGAAATTTAGACGAGTTTGACAAAATTGTGATTTTTTATTGTTCAATGGGATGGCTCAATTTTTATTACTTGACAACATTGAGCTCTCTTATTAGTCCAACTGAAAGATTTAATTTCACATTTTAAATGTTCTCTTATCTATATTTATTATACTATAATATAAAGCATTTATAATGTGACTTTCATTAAAAATCAAGATAAGGAGGTGAGATCTTAACCTTTCATCTCATTTTTCATTAATAGTTCTTAGAGTTATATATGTCATCTCTCATTTGAAAAATCACTTTGTTAATACAAATAAACCGTATAAACGTTTATTTATATTGTACGATATATCCGTGTTTTGTCGATTACAGTCATAAAATCACCGAGAATAGAATATAAAGTTATATGTTTAAACCAATAGTTTTCTAACTCAATAATCATACATCATCCATCATATCTATCGCTCATATCATATCCATTCGTCTCATGCATATTTATCATACTCGTCATTTGAAAATCATTTTTTCCTTTGCATAATCCAAACTACACATTTATAGTAATATACTCTTTCATATTTAACTAGCATGGATACTTTTTCTCAAAAGTATCTTATACACTTTCTACAAATAAGTTTCTACATTTTAACAAATATCTATAAATTTTATTTTTCAAATAAATAAAAATGTCTTACATTTTATATTACATAAGTAATATAAAACAAAAGTAATTTTACCTCATGCATTACATCATCAAATCTTCAAAAATCTCTCAAAGATTACAAAAGATTTTTTAACAAAAAAATCGTATCTAGTGTCAGATAGTTGGTTCCCTTTGAAAACACTGGCCGATTCCTTCTTGTAAAAGGAACCGCCTGGAACCGGTGAATAGTAAATGTATGTTCCATATGTTTACACTGGACGGTACCTTACAAGGAAGGTACCGGGGGGAACCGAGCTACAGTGTCAAAATTTGGCTATAAATACCAAGCCATTTCTCTTGTTTTTGCACCTATTTACTCACATATTCTCTCTTGCATTTTCTAACATCTGATCTTAGATCAAGGTTCATATCATGTTTTAGTTTTGGTGATTTTCTTAATAGGAGAAAATGTAACTAAGTTTACATACGGGATCAAGCTTCAAGTTCACTTGTTGCAAGCATCTCCCATCACACCTAGATTTATCTACTGATCTTGGATGTTTATTTCATACATCTCATTCATACAAATCATTGTTGTAATATGTCGAGGGTGTTTAGGCGGGTTCTAGTGAGCTAGAATACAGTATTTTGGTTTTGTGTCAAAAGCGATTTAAGGTTGGTCCTACCATGTTATGTCACACCCGGAACTTGATCTGATAGGAATAAAAAATGATAAAAGTCAAAGGACTAAAAAAGAACATTATGAACTAGAAAATCTGCAAGGGTTACATGTTAGGACTCGGTATTTAGCTTTGTACCGAATAAAGGGTAAGCGACGCAGGGTTGGTTCTACCGTGTTAGGACTCAGGATTTAGCTTAGTACCTGATAAAGGGTAAGCAGCATTGTGAGGCTTCTCCGGCAATATAAGGAGCTTATGGACATAGTGATTACGAACTCTCGAGTAGGTGACTCGAGGAGTGAAGCAGGGCAAGGAATGAGTCCTTATAGCCGAACCACTATAAATACTTGTGTCGTATATATCTTTTACATTTATTTTTATTTAGATTCATATACCCATCCAATCTTTACTTGATGCTAGATCTAAGAAATAATTGTCTAAAAGTTTTGAAACTAAAATTTTAATTGGTAAAACTATTCAACCCCTACTTCTAGTTTTTCACAATTGGTATCAAGTGTAGGTTATCAAAGACTTTTAAAATATACTGCATTTTAAAATCTTTAAACTCGATCAAATGAATTTTGAAAATTACATAGAAGGATTTTTTTGTAAATATTAGGTACAATCTTTTTTTAGATCTATTTGTTATATGTCTTCTAATCCTTAAAGAAGCTTGGTGGATCATTATAATGATCGTGGATCACCGACACAAATATTCTCGGAGCTCCATCTCGATAAGGTACATCCTAATTATTCAAATATATGGATTGTTATATAAGTTTTTTTGTCAAATTGTAAAGCCTACTTACAAAAACTTTATTTGGGCTAAACTTTTCCTTTGGGTCTATTAAGTCGATACCCACGATACCATTGAGAAATGGTACCGAGCTGTATTAGCTGAGGGTACCAGGCTACAGTATAGTTTTTAATAAATAAAATTTTCATTTAATGATTTTCAGAAACCAAAAATTCAGTCAATTTAATTTATTTTGGGCCAAAATACTTTAAGAAATATATCAAAATATTTTTTAACTTGCATCATTCTCAAAGACCAAAACGACGCATGGACAAAAAAAATCTATTAAATCTCTTAAATGTGTTTTCCAAATAAAAATAATTGTATATGTTTGGGTCAAAAATATTTTTGGTATTAAAACAAAAACGAGAAGAAATTTCTTTTGGTTGGGCTCATTAATATATGAGCATCATGAATCTTTGTGGAGCCAAACGTGTGCTAAGCGGACTAAAACGCTAAATGGTATGTTTCCAAATTTTATTTTATCTTTGTGTATACTCATTAATATATGTTATTTGCTGTGAGATATGATTATAAGTAGCTGTGATAAATGTGATTAGATTATGTGGGGTCCTTTTGATTATATAGTATATATATATATATATATATATATATCAAAAATAATATATAATATTATATATATATAAATATAAATATATATATATAAAAATATGGTGCTTTACTCTATAAATGGCTTATTTAGGTGGCCTTATCTTATTGGGCCTTATATGTATTATCTTAAAAAGAATATTTTCGGTTTAGCACACCTTACTCGCTTCATCCATAAATCATCTATGTTTATCTTTATCCGTCCAAATCCTTGTGTCTAAACGTAAACTTTTGGGTATTAAGCCTCATTATTCAAATTCAAACCCCTCTTCACGAAAACCAATAAAACCAACGGCCACCATATTTTTTATATAAACTCTCCTCTTACATTACAACTCTCATCCAGTTCAAAAATCAAACTATCTCACTTTCCCTCTCACCCAAACTTACCGATTACCTTCATCCATGGAAATGCTCTTGGAAATTTTAAGACTCGTCTTGGTCGTTATCATCATCTCGCACCTAATGCTCCTCTACCCGATATTCAAGTTCTTGCATAGAGATTTATTCTTTGTTTTAGTGTGATAACCGGTAACTTTTCCTGGGTTAAGTATTATAAAATATTATGATTTTATATCGGAGTCTTTCGATTTTGTCAGTTTTCTCGAAGGAAAGCTGAAAAGTTGACTTCGGTTGACTTATTTTGCGTGAAACGGTTATGGTTTAACCGGGTTTTAGGAGAGTCATAAGTATCGTAAGAGAATCACTTTTGATTCGTCTTTTCGTTTTGGAGTGGTTATGTGGTTTTCCAGTGCTTTCCGGGAAGTTATCTTGCGTTTAGCAAAAATCGTCACGCAGTGCGTACCTGCACGACAGTAAATTTGAAAAGGCATTTTATAAGTTTTGGGTGGATTGAATAAACTTATTTAATGAAAGTTTTTATAAGTTGCTGAAACGTTAGATACAACGTAAATCGTCGAGGTGTGATTTGGAAGTTGTCAGAAAACAGACGTTTTTCGTGAAATTCGGTAAGAGACTGTAACGGTCGTTAAAGCGAAAACTTTGGGCTAGTCAAAAGTGTCAAGTGGTATTTTTGAAGGATGAAACACTTTTAAAAATGATGGGAAAGGTTCGGTTGAGTTTAAACAAAAATTTGTGTTATTGGTCCTGACGCGACCGATAACGTTTAAATGAATTTTTGAAGAGATTTAAATTGAAAGAGCGTCGTGTAATAACCTAGGTTTATGGAAAAGTGGATTTAAACACAATCAAAATACTAACTAACCCCGAGTAACATTTTAATTTAGCAAGATTTGAGTTTTTAAAGAACCCGACACAAAAACGAGACACCCCGGGACACCTTGGATACTTAGAGGAGTAAGGGACAAGGGGGGGAACAAGGTGACTATTTTCTAGCTAGTTGGTTTACTCATGGTACATTTAAGTTTTGTCTCAACCTAAAACATACACTTATGCATGTTTCCCAAATCAAAAAAAAATATTTCTTTCTTTCTCTCTAAATCGGACGAACACACAAAGAACAAGAAACACAAAATTTTTGAAGATTTATCAAGAACACAGGGTTTATATTTGATAGTTGGTAGTCTTGGGTTATAGAAAACTACATTTGGATAGTCGGTTTCGCATTTGCTTCGATTTTTAAAACTCTAAATTGTAAGTATTCAAAATTTTATTTAAGTTGTACTTTTGTGTTTATTGTGGTGTTCTAATGTTAGTTGTACAAGTTGATCGTCGTGAAAATCGAAATTTGAAAACAAAACGAATGATAAAAGGGGGTGTTTGCTTGCGTTGAGTTCAAAAAAAAGGAACAAGGAATTGTCACTTTTAAATTTTGGTTGTGATGGTAATTTTATTTTGAGTCAATGGCTTATTTAGGGCTTATCTTGAAAGGATTGCTTAAAAATTAGCTAGTAATGGCTTATTTGGTTTTGGTTTGTTTTGGTTTGGGCTCGGCCCAAACGATTTGTGATTGGGCTCGTTTTAGCTTAAGTCCGCCAAGAGGAAAAAAGGGCTCGACCTATTAGTACTCGGCTTATTTGGTTGTGGCTTATTTTCTTTGGGTGATGACATCAAATAACGTCTATTTTATAGCATTATTTATCTCATGATATTAACCCATTTTGTATAATTATTGCAAGGAATTTTTACTTAATCGTTTATATTTGAGAATTTTAGTAATTATGGAGTAGTTGGTGAATATTAGCAATAGGCGCGTATTTTAGAGCTTAAACGAAGATATTTTGAAGATTTAGTGTTCTGACAACTAATATGCCGTATCCATCAAGGAAGATACGGCGTATCCGTGCCTGCACTCATCAAAGACCACATAGGAATGAAGATCAATACGTCGTATCCAGAAGACCAATACGCCGGTATTGGAAATATGAAATGAATATAATATTTTAGAAGATATCAAGCGTGGTCCCTACTCCAAGAAACTCCAATACGCCATATCCAACCCTTGGATACGCCGTATCGAACCGACTTCCAAACCCTATAAATACAAAATTCAAAAATGAGTTTTAAGTGTGCTAAATCATATTCTCGATACATAAACCATAAAAGTCAATTTTCAGAAGAGAAAAAGAGCAGAATAGGTCTTGCAACGCATTCCAATCCATAGGAGACAACGTGTAATTTCTTATACTTTAGTAATCGTTCAGTTTTTGGTATCGTTCGTTAATTGTTTAGTTTACCTTGGCTAAAACAATTACTCTTGTATTAATTATGATGTTTGAAGGCTAATACCTTCGGGTATTAGCCATTATTATGAAGATCTAAATGTTTGGTATTGTTTATCTCGATTTCTTGATTTATCGTTTGATACTTGTTTATGTTTATCAATTCATACTTGTTTACGTGCTTTTGTATGCGACCTATCATTCAACTAGATCTAGTGATACAGACCAAGTAAATCTAGAGTCCGGGATAGCTCTCCATATAGTAATTTATACATCTAGAATCATAGGATCACAAATATTGTCCTCCTAAATCTGTGTCTAGGATACGCTTCGGGCTTAACTAGTTAATTAGATATTGCCAATGGTTTATTGAACGTGTTGACTAGAAGGTAAACCTGGATAATTCAATAAATAACATACTGATTCCATTGGATAGTTGGACAAGTAGACTACAAGAGTATAAATTGCCATTAAGCGGTAAGTGGGTAAAGTCTCTATGAGCTAAGGTTTAACAAGATCACCATTGCTTTAATCCCTAAGATAGATTATAATCAAGTAATAAGGATGCTTTATGCGGATGCTTTAATTGTGACAGAATTAATGTATCTAGGTCTTAGGATGAAGTCCCGCCTAAGTCTAAGAATGATATGCCTCATCGAGATAAGAAATCATTGCACTTAGTAAACAAACCAACGTTCTAATCGGATTAATAATGGTTAATATAGTTTTCTATCATAAGGCTCGACCGCTCTTTTATCTTCTGTTAATTAGCTTGCGTGGGTTAAAGTTTCTTGAATTGATTGTAGTCACCGACCAACCAGTGCCAGTCTCTCAGGCTGAAAACCCCCCCTACATGTTAGAATTAGGATTAAGACTAACATAGGTTTAGCATAGGTTTAGAATAGATTAGAATTAATATAGATTAGATAAACCAAAATATAAATAAATTGAGAGATTTAACCTCGCTTCAAGTGTTCGACACCCTACTTACCACGAATCTACCACCGACCGGGTACACTGCCCGTTAAAGTGTTGTTTTTGGTTAAGTCGGCAAAACATAAATTTGAAACTTGAATCTTAAAAATAAACACCACACAACGACACATCAAGTTTTTGGCGTCGTTGCCGGGGAGTGAAAATTAATCTTGATTTTTATTTTATATTTTTTATTTTTTAGATTAGATCTAACCCTTAGGAGTAGTGTAAATTAGATTAGTGTATATTTGTATATTATGTATATTTGTGTATAATTGCTTGTATATTTTTAGATTAGTTGTTTGTGAATATTTAATTGTTTTCTCAAATACATTGTTCTGGTCGATAACTGAATACATCGTATCCACTTCTATTAGATACGGCGTATCCAACCTTCTGTCCAATACAGCGTATTCAACTCAAAAGATTAATACGGCGTATCCACTTCCATTGGATACAGCGTATCGATCATCTGGAACAGAATCAGATCTTAGTTTTCATATTTGATTTTTGCGCTAAAATTTTTTCTACCCTTCTTCAGAGCAAATCCTGCTGATATTTTACCCTTGTTACAGGAAGAACTTATCAGAGCTATTTGATTGAAGAAGTAATGGCAAACATGGAAAAGAAATCAAGTATGGAAACATTTGCGGCTAATGACAAGGCAGATTACTATTCCAGGATTACAAGTATTACAGTTAACGGGAAAAATGCTTACGAATTAAAAGGAAAATTCTTGGATGATCTGCAAAATAATGCTTTTAGTGGAACAAACGGGAAGGACGCAGTTGAGCATATTGAATACTACCTAAAGATTATTGACCCAATCAAATTACCCAAAGTAGATCATGATAAACTAAGAGTTGTTGTATTCCCAATCTCATTCGCTGGAGGTGCACGAAGATGGTTTGATGGAATCAAAGAAATCAAAGAATCAATCAATTGTTAGGTCGACTTAACTGCAAATATTTTTAGAAAATACTACCCGCCTTCTCGCATAGAGGGAACTAACACTCCCGTAATTAAATAGGACCCAGCCAATCCAAAATTCGAAGGCTGGTTGGCTACAAAGTTTGTAAACTATAAAACGATGGACATATTCACCAAAGGAGCTTTGTGGGATTACTAGAAAATGGGAGGTGATGAAATTAAGGTATTTGATGATGAATACTGGAGTGATGAGGATGAAGCTGCTGAAATTTTTAAGATTGAAACTGATGGTTTTGACTACGAGACACCTCTCTGCTTAGCGTTCAATGAATTTAACTACCTTCTCAAAGTAGATCTGGACTTACTCACAAAGGATATCGTGGGGTTTAAAACCTATGAAGATTATAAAGATGATTGGATCTACGAATGGAACAAGAATGTACCATGAGTGAATTTGATATTTGGGATAGAAACGAAGATAATTTATCCATAATTTACCAAGATATTTTTTAGAAAAAGGACGAAGGATGGAAAGTGACGCACAATGAGTGAGAAGCTGAAGAAAAGTCTAACTTAAAGACTCGCTGATAATCAAAAGTGCATTACGGGAGAATCACCCCGGATTGTTATTTAATTTTAATCAAGTATTCTCCAAGACATCAATTGTCTGGCACGTTATCAGTCTTCTGTTTTTTATGCACTTTATAAAATTATTGGTTGTTCTGTCAATACGGGTATTCATGCATGATACGGCGTATTTAATCAGACTGACCAGTATTTAGGATACTTTTTCACAGGTTTCTCCATTGGGCGATTATTCAAGTTTATGGATACGGCTGTATCGATCTCTGTACAGTTTGGTAGTTTAGTTTAAATTAAACGTAGCATACCAAGATAGGAATACACATTATTTTTCCTATGTTTTATACAGGACCTTGGAAGCAAAGAAATATCAACAATTATTAATGGAGAATTTACAAATCTGGAGATCCTGAAGTGTTGGAGTCTTGAAACTTCAAGGCGGCTGTTCAACACGTAATCTTGCTTAATAAAGCTACATGGAGAATCACTACTGAGCAAATATCAGGGGAGTTTCTCATTCTAATTCTTTTTAATTCTCGTATTTAATGTTTTATCTATACAACGAGGATGTTGTATAATTCAAGTGGGAGGATGAATTAGAATGTTTACTTGTCCTATTTTTACACACTAAAATGCTTAAATTATGCTCAAATTTAAAAAAAATTCAAACATACTTTTGTGAAATTACATGTTACATAACCCGCATACAATAACCCTTGTTAGATATTGTGAGGATTTAGCCTATCCGTTTTCAAATCATTACCCAAATTCCATAAAATATGAGTGTGCCGGTGATGTAGTAGACTTTAGAACTTGGCATGGTATATCTATTCGAGACCGCAATAATATGGATTTAGATGGAGTAACTTGTTTAAATTGGTAAATTTTAGGATTACACCCAAATCTCCTTTACATGTTGCTTATTAACTAACTACACTAGTTTGTTAACTCCCATATAAACCCTTTGTTTACTCTCATTTTAAGAGTAAGATGCCCCTAGAACAACCCGTAGAGCCAATCCTTTAGGAACTACACCAATTATTTGTTTCGTTACACCCTTACACCTTAACCTACCATGTTAGATTAAGTTTAATTTATAGTTGCTAGTTGCTTAAAGTGTAAAGTTTTTATTTCCCGAATCTTATGTCTATTTTGGTACGGTTGGAAGAAATTTACACATTGCAAATGGAAATGTATATTAGTAGTCAAAACTCATGTGATTTTACTACCATCACAATTATTGGAGAATCCGAAGAACGAAAAACCATCGAAGGAATTATCTGGAATTATTATGATCGTGAAGATGGTGAAACTACACCGAGATTTGAAGTATAGTTAGCAAAAAAAAATCAAAAAAATTAGAAACATCGCAACAAAAAAAGAGAAAGAAAGTTTGAAGATAATCGTTTCGCAACTACCGAAGGAATTACACGAAGGATCGATTATTCATTGATACAAATCAACGATGTAGAGTATTGTACAAAGTGGAAGATATCGCCGCTTGCCTTGTAAAAGTATGTAAAGTGTGGGATGTTTGGGAAGTTGACTGTTACAGAAATGTCAACTTAGGTTGTTGTTTTTTATCTATGATCAAGACGTTGTTTTTATCATGGTAACGGGCGGGAAAAGTGTCTAGCAAATTGTACTTTAGGCTTAATCTATTTGTTTCATAATTTTTATTTAACAACAATTTATTTCCTTTCCTAATCATTAACCATGGGTTTTACGCGAATGAGGATGTGATCGAGCGTGTATGTCTATTCCATCATTACGGCCATGTATGCATGTCTCAGCTGCCTTGTTGGTTTACTACTATTGGTGAAAGTTAGAAGATTCCTTCCCTATATCATTCTTTGAATGATCAACCCTAATCCTTCTCATACAAACCCATATTTACCTTTATAAACTTGTTACTCCTTAGCTTTAGCGGTAGAGATGTGTATCCTTGCCAAGCTTATGATAGAATACTCGTCATGATCGAGCAATTGAGTGAATTAGTTACATGTTACCACATAGATTAGTTGAGTGATTTGAGTGTTTTCATCTTCCTATTTCATGAGGTGTTTGGTTGTGCACTTGTAATAGATCGAATAAATGCTTTAACGGAAAATATCCTTAGGGATACATTTTGATAAACTACTAAAGGCTACTTGAGGACAAGTAGGATTCAAGTGGGAGGATATTTGATGACATCAAGTAACGTCTATTTTATAGCATCATTTATCCCATGATATTAACCTATTTTGTATAATTATTGCAAGGAATTGTTACTTAATCGTTTATATTTGAGAATTTCAGTAATTATGGAGTAGTTGGTAAATATTAGCAAAAGACGCGCATTTTGGAGCTTAAACGAAGTTATTTTAAAGATTTACTGTTCTGGCAACCAATACGCCGTATCCATCAAGGAAGATACGGCGTATCCGTGCCTGCACTCACCAAAGACCACATAGGAATGAAGATCAATACGCCGTATCCAGAAGACCAATACGTCGTATTGGAAATATGGAATTAATATAATATTCTGGAAGATATCAAGCGTGGTCCCTACTCCAAGAAACACCAATACGCCGTATCCAACCCTTGGATACACCGTATCGAACCGACTTCCAGACCTTATAAATACAAAACTTAAAAATGAGTTTTAAGTGTGCTAAATCATATTCTCGATACCTAAACCATAAAAGTCGATTTTCAGAAGAGAAAAAGAGCTGAAGAGGTCTTGCAACGCATTCCAATCCATAGGAGACAACGTGTAATTTCTTATACTTTAGTAATCGTTCAGTTTTTGGTATCGTTCGTTAATCGTTTAGTTTACCTTGGCTAAAACAATTACTCTTGTATTAATTATGATGTTTAAAGGCTAATACCTTCGGGTATTAGCCATTATTATGAAGATCTGAATGTTTGGTTTTGTTTATATCTCGATTGCTTAATTTATCGATGTGTGCTTGTTTATGATTATCAGTTCATACTTGTTTACGTGCTTTTATATGTGACCTATCATTCAACTGGATCTAGTGATACAGACCAAGTAATCTAGATGCCGGGATAGCTCTCCATATAGTAGTTTTTACACCTAGAATCATAGGATCACAAATATTGTTCTTCTAAAATCGTACCAAGGATATGCTTCTGGCTTAACTAGTTAACGGAAATTTTTAGTTTATTGAACATGTTTACTAGTAGGCGAATCTAGATAACTCAACAAATAATGTTCTGATTCCATTGGATAGTTGGACAAGTGGACTACTATTGTATAAATTACCTTTAAGCAGTAAGTGGGTAAAGTCTCTATGAGCTAGGGTTTAACAAGATCACCATTGCTTTAATCCCTAAGATAGATTATAATCAGGTAATAAGGATGCTTTATGCGGATGCTTTAATTGTGACAAAATTAATGTGTCTAGGTCTTAGGATGAAGTCCCGCCTAAGTCTAAGAATGATATGCCTCTTCGAGATAAGTAATCATTGCACTGAATAAACAAACCAACTTCTAATCAGATTAATGATGGCTAATATAGTTTTCTATCATAAGGCTCGACCTTTTATCTTCTATTAATTTGCTTGTGTGGGCTAAAGTGTCTTGAATTGATTGTAGTCACCAACCAAACCCGTGCCAATCTCTCAGGCTGAAAACCCCCTTTTACCTGTTAGAATTAGGATTAGAACTAACATAGGATTAGCATAGGTTTGACTTAGATTAGAATTAACTTAGATTAGATAACCAAAATATAAATAAATTGAGAGATTTAACCTCGCTTCAAGTGTTCGACACCCTACTTACCACGAATCTACCACCGACCGGGTACACTGCCCGTTAAAGTGTTGTTTTTGGTTAAGTCGGCAAAATATAAATTTAAAACTTGAATCATAAAAATACACACCACACAACGACACATCATCTATAAACTCATCTTCTTAATCAAACACATAGTCTTAGTCCTCTTATTGCCTTAACACATAATACATCACACAAACATGATAAAATCAATATAACTTCTTGTCTAGTCATTTACTTACCTTGAATTCAAGCCAAGGATATCAAGAACATCATCATCACCATAATGTCTGCTATACTTACCTAATCACATAATACATATTAAAAGAACATCTAATATGGGTTCATACAACCCATGACTTCCTAATTTCATTCTTAATCATCATATGATCATTTATTGATCATATGATGTAAAACCCCAATTTCTTTTCATTAAATCTTCAATTAACCTTAACCCATATCATTAAACATCTTGATTCTTAATTTATTAAACAAATAACCAAACCCCAAATTGGGTTCCTAATGCACCATAACCCTTAATTATTCAATTAATTAAAGATATGAGATTACTTATTGTGTGATCATTGCTAGATACTTAACCCTTAGATTATGGCCTTAATACCTCATAAATTCATCATCAATCTTACAATGTTTTTCCCGTCCTTTTTCTTTTCCTGGGCTCGACACACACCAAACACAAGTACAAACAATAATTGTATGGAATGTGTTATAACTTCTAACTATAAAACAACCATCACTTTGACCCATTGGCAACTTAGGTCCTTTAAGTCTCTTTTCTCCTAATTACGACATAAACTTAAATAGCCCATTATGACTTGGCAATCTTAGTCCCTTAGCTTTATTCTTTTATAAATGTGACACAATAACTGTCTAAAGCCATTTACAAAACATTATATTGACTATGGTTGACTATCGGGTTGACTACTCAATTATCTAACGCATTAAACTACAAAAAGTTTAGTCAAGACTCATTCTAGGGCAATATATCCGTAATAAAAATACTTAAAAGAGAGCCGATTTTGTGGTGTTACACCATAGACTGGAGTGTGACAATTTGTGCTTTGAGCAAGTACGTTCAAACTGTTAGTATTGACTTGAGCTTCATTATGTGCTATAATAATTATGTGGTTATGTATCTCTTATGTGAGTTGGCTACCAATCCAAGGAGCGTGATCGTCTCATTGTGATTGAGTTTTATGGTTTTATGGCATTTCACTTTGTTCAGAATTTTAGTGACAATTAAAATAGAGTATACATTCTATGTGTTGTACGTAATTATATTTAATGTATACCGTATTTATAATCTTTAAAGTGTTTAGGTAGTTATAAAATTAAAAGTTTATTTAGAAAATATAAGAATTAAACTTAGTTTATTAAGGTTGTAAAATAAATTAGAAATGAAATTATTCCTTAAGTCATTTTTATTCTAGTTTTAAATTTAAAAAGGTAATAAAAATAAAGTTTTTATAAAAAAAATATAAATAATAAATATATATGTATAAATTCAAAATTAATAAAAAAAATAAAGGGGTGTTATTTGGCCGGGTTTAAAGAAAGAAAAAAAAAAGAAACCCAATTTTAGTCTAAGTGGGATTCTATTAGGTAATTATCCAAACATTTTTGTAAACACTATAAATACAAACCTCTCCTCCCTTATTTTTTTGTGAAACCGGTCGATCAAAGAAGAAGAAAAAAAAGATTTTTTCTTATCAAGATTCAAGTTGGTGAGTTGTGTAATAAATCACGTTTTTAGGTAAGTTCTTAAACTCTTTTCAATTAATCTTCTTTTTAAAATTTATGATATAAATTGATGAATTAGGCATTCATATTCTCTATAAATAAATGAGTTAGAACTAATTAAAGTGATTAGGATTGAACATAAGCGTTCGGTGTAATCGGCTATGTCCTAAATTCCGTTAATTTATGACTTAGGGTTTGGCATATTTTAGGGTTGTGTTCAACCGAAGTTATCTTAATGATAAAAACGTTTTTCTTTATGAATCTTATGTCCATTGATAAGTTCAGAGAGTCTAGTTTCCAAAAAGTCCAGCCTCGAAAGGTTTTGAGGTCGAGAAGTTAGTCAAATAATTTTCGCAAGAAAAGTTGTCAAAACAGTAAAATCGGGTCAGATTTGGGTCTGAATCGGGATTAAAACCACTACTAAAAATTCGAATTAGGTTAACACCCAAAAATCATGGTCATATTCTATGTTTTTCTATTAACTCCAGTTCGAAGGCTATACCTAAAAAGAAATTTTCTAAAGTATTTTTAAGGGACGTCAAAACTTTTTGGTTGTGCGTTCATATGCCGAATTTAGTACTTTGGGGTGGTGAATTTTTATAACATAGTTCCAACTAATATTATGTTTTTTCTATAAAAAAAACATCACAGTAGCTCATAACTCCTTAGGAGATATAGATGTAAGGAGACCATCAACTAGTGTATTAGTATTTTATTTGTGATCAATAAAGTGACTAAAAATTTAGTCAGAATAAATAGATAGGAATTAAAGAATAAGGTGCATAAAGGGGTATAAAATAATATGGGAGATGGATCTAAAGGATTAGAAAACTTTGTGTAAAGTTTAGCAGCTCCATCATATGATTTTACATTGGCTTGGGCAATTATGCCTAACGATGTGGAACTTGTGTTGATGTTGTGAATAGATTATGTGCAAGAGTTTGCAAGTAGCCAGAGCATCAGGTGAGTTTCATAGTCCAATTTTACTACTGTTTTTCTAATGGAAATGATGCAAATGTTTTTAAAGTTTTTTATCTGCTGTGATTATGTGGTTTTAGCTTTAACGCATAGACTTTTTATGTAGCTGATTAATATTATGTGCTAAATGTTAAGGCGTTGTTGGAGCGTGGTAACGTCCTACCTATGTGTTTGTGTTTTGGATCGAGGGTATCGATCTACCCATTATTGACTTCAGTGATGATTCTACCATCGACTTTGAGACGATGACTTTCGGAGTGATGATTCTAACCCAAACTTTGAGATAATGACTTTGGGTCATGTTCTTACCTATGTTTGTGAGACGGAATTTCGGGAATTGATCGATATGACTTCCGTCCTAGATTTGTTGTATTTTGGACGATTACATGTTAGCCTGTCTAAAAGTTAGCTTAACTGTCCAGCCATGTTTTGTTTTCATAATCCCACAATAATTTTGTTTAAAAAGTTTGAATTGTGTGTCGTAAACTCTATAACTCACCGACCATCCGTTGTGTGGACGTATTAAAGCATATTTTCCTTGTGAGCATGTTGCGGATTTGAAAGGCTAAGCAGCGGCTAGAGATACCTTATGGGATTGCAAACCGGAGTCTATCTTCCTGATTTTCGTTTTGTCCTTGTTAATTGGATTTCTTCTTGAAAGCTTTTGATTTCTTAGAAAGTGAGTACATGTTAAGTCTATGCATGGAATGGGACCCTTTTCAATAATGCAAGAATTCCTATTTTTCGATATTGTCATGACACATCCGTGACTTTTAATTTTTATCTATGCATGTATGGCTCTCTATGATGACACCATTGTGGTTTGTGATGATATCCAGAAGTTTACGCCTCGTGTTTCCTCTTCTCTGCCATTGGCGGGGGGTGAATAGATTGAAATCAAAGCCAATGGTTATAGAGAAGTAGTATTGAGCCTAGACTATAACCTATGAGTCCTTCATATAGATGTATATTAGGGCCTAAGTGTTTAGTATTATAACTATTATGCTTTCCCCTAATTATATAGCTTTTAATAATCCTATTTTGTCCTAACTAATATTAGCTATTTTGGCTACTATTATCTAAGATGATATTATAATTCCTTACTATTTATGAGCTAGGTCTCCCTTATCTGTAAGAAGTTTTGTTGGGGAACCATTTTCCCAAATAGACTTAAGCGCTATAGTGATCCAAAAGAGGAGCCAATTGAGAAGGAGCCTCTTATGGAACTAAAGGAGATAGGGTAGTTGAACGTTTGTCCGAATGCTCGATTAGGCATAGACCCGCGGAGTCGGTGACACAGTACGAGGCAGAGTCAATACCGAAGGCTAGGCCAAACATGAGTTTGTTCCGTCTTTTACCTCTCGTCACGATGCAATTGATTATTTTTTTTTGGATATTTCATATTTTGGAGCGCTGCGAGACTTATCGTTCCTTTATGTCCGTTTTCGATTTTATAAAAGTAATTATTTCTTTGATGGATAATCCTTTTTGGTTATATTGGATGGTTTTTAGATTTGCAATGGTGGTATATGTGTTTTAATATGTGCGTTATCATTGAAGAGGTGTAGTCTTGTAAGAAGTATACGTGTGAAAAGGATGCCATTATAAAATTATGGTGCCAACAAAATTTATAAAGGCATCTCACACGTAACTTGTGACATGAATGGCATTGATCGGGTGATTTGCTTGTTAGTTGGTATTGTAAGATGTATTATGGCGTTGAATTAATGAATAGTTATGAAGTTAGTAAGTTTTCCTTCTATCTATCGCTTGCGGATACCCCGGATACCCGTTAATGCTATTATTACGATTATTGAGTTTGTTCGTCTACTCGATTATTCGCTCGGATATATAACCCTCATTTTAGCATCCCTTGTTTGTACCATGACGGTATGGATGATTCTAACTTTTCTATTCGGCATCTTGATGAATATTGGTTGTTCGGATCTGCTTCTCATTGGATATGTGTACATTCCATAGGTTTCTTTCGTTGTATTGATTACTCCGTATGAGTATCAAAATTTTTCTTTTAAAAGCACTAATTTTCCCTAAAATATTAGTGCATAACATTAACTTCCTTTTCTATCTACCGTTCTTTATAAATCCGATTGAGTTTTTTTGTAATCTTGTTGCGACAGTTAGTACCGGGACGTTTTTCTATGGTTTTCTTTTGATACGTAAGTACGGATTAGCTTTATGTTTATTCCTTTTGGTTCGTAATGTCTTCGATTGAATTTCTCTTATGTATTTCCGCTTCACCTGATGTTCTAACAATATGATCATGGTTACTGATATCCTTTCGCTTTCAACCAATAAAATTATGTTAAGTCTTACGGTATTTTACATCACTTTTGGTATTACGATCCTTGTTTGATAACAATTTTATATTCATGTCGAATTATGAAAACCTTTTGACGTATCTAAAAATGGTGTTTGGTGAAAACTATTTTGAAATGAATTTTATGAATCCTACACTTTATGGAAATGGCCTCTTTTATTGTTTTTTTTTTAAGAGAACTATGGTTTTACAATAAATTATGAAACAATATGATAATTGTTTCTTTTAAGAGTGACAAAACGATTTTTTTTAGATAATATTTTATGAATAATATATGATAATATTTTTTTTATATGCTTTGTTTTTTGAATAAATGTGATATAAGTATAAAAACTTTGATTTAAAGTACTTTATATATGGGTGTAAGATGTGATACACTGATAAATAACTGTCTCTGGATTTTATGACAACCATGATTAAAATGAATTTTAATAAAAGATATATTTAAGATGATATTAAAAAAAATGAATTTTTTATAATAAAAACGCCTTTCTTTAAATTGCTTTTGTAAAAACATTATTTAGGTTGGTTCTTCGAGTAAAGTCGATTATTGGAATAAGAATCCTATCTTTCATTTACAATCTTGATACGTATTGTTATTCCGTTATGTGGTTTATTTTGTCGGGGTACGCTTGTTGATTCTTTCGTTTGCATTTTCTATCGATACATATATTCTATCCCTTCTTTTAAGGATTCTTATGACATTTGATCCGCATCTATTTTCATATGTGAAATCCCTTATATGTATTCTAGCCTTTGAATTCGATATTGCGTTGCTACCGTATTCCATAGTTCGTAACACTTAAGGATTCGTTTGATATACTTGTTACTCGATTAAGTCACTCTTTTTGTGGGGAGCACCTGTGTTGTTCAAGAAGAAGACGGTTCATTTCAAATGTGCATAGACTATCGAGAGTTGGACTAGCTGACCACTAAGAAATCTCCCCAAGGAATCGACGACTTGTTTGACCATTATAGGTTCACGTTTAAATTCTCTTATGATAGATCTACGATCTGTTATCCATCATTTGAGAGAGTTCATAAAGACGATATTTTAAAGACTTCCCTTAGGACGCGTATGTACATTATGAGTTTGCGTTAAGCTTATTTGGATTAACTAATGCACCAGCGGTTTTAACGGACTTGATGAACCGGGTGTGCAAGTCGTATTTAGCCACGATCGGATGGTTTTGTTGATGAAAACCTTGATATACTAAAGTCTAAGTAGGAACATGAGGTTCATTTAAAGTTGGTGTTGGAGCTGCTGAAGAAGGAGAAGTTGTTTGTCAAGTTTTCCAAGTGTGAACTCTGGCTACAAGAAGTTCATTTTTCTCGGACACGCTGTTAACAGTAATGGAATTCATGTGGACCCTGATAAGATAAAAGTCAATAAAGAATTAAGAAGTCCCTAAGACGCCATTCCAGGATACGATATTCTTGGGATTGGACCAAGGTTACTACCTGCCGTTTCATAGTAAATTTTTTCTAAATGGCTAAACCCCTTACTTCACGACTCAGAAGTAATAAGAAGTAGGGGGGCCAAGGAACAAGAGGAAGCTTTTTTCATGACGTTGAAGGGCAATTTTGTGAATGTACCGATATTGTCCATTGCCTGATGGATCCAAAGAGTTTTGTAGTTTACTGCGACACTGTCGAATCAAGGATTAGGTTTGTGAACACATGCAAAGAGGCAAGGTAAGAAGACGCTATAGCAAAATGTTGGCCATGGCCTGGACCAACAATGGAAAGAAGAAAAGGTGGAGGTATGTATGTAAAACCCAAAAATTTAGTTTGCATTTTATTTTATCATTTTGAAATATAACCTAAGTTAAATAATAAGAATTTGAAATTAAAAAACCTTAGGTTATAATTAATTGTGTATAATTAAGTTATAATATAAGATATTTAGTTTAAAAAAATATATATATATAAATTTCCTAATTTATATACATTTCGTGTTTGCCCGGTTTTGACCGTTTTCTTATGATTTTTGCAATATCCGTACCTACACATCACAAATGACAAAACAAGCATAATTTGCGCAATTTGATCATTTTAGGGCCATTTTTGGTATAAAAAGAATATGTGATTTCTCACATACCAGTTCCCCCTATTTTTCTTCATTTAAGCCGGCCCCTATGGGGTATTATTTACCAAAATCTTTTATTTTTGAAGCTTAACTTATTTTAGGAAAAGAGTGTAGGAAAAAGGAGATCAAATCTTTTAATTTTGCAAGAAAGTTATTTGTGTTTTCCCCTCTCTTTTCTTCTTATATGGTCGGCCATATTCACTCCTTTCCACCATTATTCTCTCAAAAAATTTACTCCAAAAACTTGTGTATTCATCCATAGAAGTTGCAAGGTAGAAGAATGTGTAGGTGATTCCGGTTGGTTATTTAAGTTTTGGTGCTTGTGGTGTAATTCTTTAGTGTTCTTGGTACAATTCTTTGGTGTTCTAGGTGTGGTGTTCTTGTTCTTATATCCATCTTAATCTTCGTAAGTATTCCATGTCTCTTGTTTCATCTTTGTATTCCATGATTCACATATGAAGTTTTCATAAAAACCTAAAAGATTGTAAAGAAAACATGTGTTCTTAATCTTGTTAAATTGTAGGGCTTAATCTTGTTAAAATGGTGTAATAACATGTTATTAAATCCTTGATATCATTAATGGTGTAATTAATAAGAAACTACAAGATTAGAAACCTTAGGGTTTGTTTTGATTGGTGAAAGTTAGGGTTCTTATGTTTAAAATTTCTGGGCTGAATTTTGGTCATGTTCAACGGGGTGTATCTTGATAATAAAAACGTGTTTTAACATGATTCTTGAGCCTAAAGTTAAATTCAAGGAGTCTAGTTTCTGGAAAATCCGGGCTCATGTCAATTGGAGGTCGGGAAGGTCGATTTTTAGATTTTATAAGATTAAGTGTCGAATCTGGAATTTCTATCCGAAAAATTCAGTAGTAGTATTTGATTTTTAATTCTCAAACCGTAAGGAGTTAGCCTCTAAAATTTGATTTGGTAAATCTTCATGATATTATCTACATCCACGATTTTTTTCAGAATTTTCTGAGTTGTTTAAGTAGGGTTTTTACGCGTCAACTTTTTGAAGGTTCTGTCAGATCATTTTCAGGATCAGTTTTGGTAACAAGGGTAAAAGGGGTATGTAAACTTGGAAATAAAATCAACCAAAAATCAAGGATGTATTAGACATATATGAGAACCTCTGTAATTTTTGGTATATTTTTAGAAGGTGTTTTGATGGGTCTTTTAAGCTTGGAAACTTACCTTAAAAACTGGACAGATTCTAAAAATTTAGGAAACCCTAATTAAGTCACTTAAACTCTATATATGGTAAGATCAAGTGATAAAGCTTATAAAATAAGATAGATAATGACATGTAATCATGGGTTCTTGTAGATTCAGTGAAGAGGTTGTGATCTTTTGTCTTCGTGTTCGTTTTCTCCTTTACTTGTTCGTTAAGGTACATATATTTCGTCCTTTTAGTAAGGACATCTCATGACTTGATTCTCATTTGTTAGCTACTTGATTCATTTGATATTCACTTGATATTCTGTTTGATTTGCTATCCGTTCTCATGATCCATTTGATATACATTGATAATCCGTTTGATTTGATATTCACAATTATGATTATGTTGATCCTTGTTTAAATATGAGATTAGATCCGTTATCTTGATTTGATTATTAGTGTCTTGATTCTTATATATTTTGCCTAAATCTTGCCCGAGCTATTTGAACTAGTCATGGAGGTACCATGACTATGTCATTGATGCACCAATGACATGACCCTATCCTGTGGCGGTGTGATTAGACCACGACGTTCCCTTTTGTTTGCGCATTTGATTATTATG